>CM060684.1:65508902-65526402 GCA_030686995.1 Artemisia argyi | reverse complement strand
CCTACCATCCAAAATAATACATCATAGGGAATGAATATTCCCCTTACACTTGAATTTTTACATACTTTACAATAAACTAATCTAATGACTCAAATCAAGATAATCAAAACACTTGGAGTACTTTTAAGATTAACGTACATATGGGGGTAATAATATGATGTTCTTCCCCATTACTCCATAACACAAGTTCTTTACCCATGAGTCCCAATCGTCCTAAAACAATATGTACAAGGATATGACTCGACTTAGCAACCATGTAATCAATTAGATAATTAACTAAGGGTTTAAACATGTAACAATAATGCACTAAAGATGAGTGCATACACGGAAGGCTAAGGCGATTTGGGTGTACATTTAAGTGGGTTGTAACAAATTCTTCCTTTAAGTAAAATGCTTAAAGTTAGAAACGAAAAGATAGGCTCGGAGGGGTGTACTAGGGGTTTCGTGTACTAAAAATGAGTACAACGCTAAGGTGTGGGAAAAATTAGTTGACTTTACTAGCCAAGTAATATGACTTAAATAGTCAAGTAATTATAATACGGGTTTAACACAAGGGTGATCCTAATGCCTCTTATCATGAAGTAAATCCTACCACACGAATGTAGTCTCACTAGTGGTCTCGGGATGCATCACTAAAGCAAGTTCTAGAATCTAAATGCTACCGGTACACTCATAAGCACTAATAGTAAATGCTTTTCCTATCAAATCTAAAGGCGAACCTCACATATTTGGGTGGAAATTTTTTCTGAATGGTACGGTTTTGTGCTAGTCATACAATCTCCTATCCATGAGACGCTTGCTAAGGCTAAAGTTTCACTCCTAAATGCTGTAAAAAAATTTAAATTTGGCGCTAAAATTACACTAACAAGTATTTCTCATAGTTTTATTAAACACCTACCATCAAACAAACAAACTCAAGTGAAAGTGTATCCTATAAGGTATCATCATTTACCCTCCCCTTACACTTAGGATGAACATTGTCCCCAATGTTCAATTAAAGAATGCAAAAGTGAAATAGGTAAAAGAATGAAATCAAATACTCCCCTGATTCGTTCAGTGTGGATAGAGTGGTAACAAGGTTAGATATTCCTCCAATAAAATGAACAATCAAAGATTCCCTTCCAGAATATAAATCATCTTCTTGTCATACATAACTTGTTAAACCTGAGAAAACAAACAAGGCAACCTCGTGTAAAATCGGCGGCAATCTATATATACTAAAAAAATCCTAGAAAACAATCTAAGATATAATGCTTGTGGAATGAATGTTTGCAGATTCCCTGGAGTTTATAAAACTAAAGATTTAACAAAAACTTTAAGACTCCGTTAGAAAAACAAAACTAACAAAATTTCCAGAATTTTACACATGACGCAGTCAGGAATTACTTCCTGACGCCGTCAGAAGTGACCTGCAGAAATCTTTATGTTAAGTTTCTGGAAAATTTCTGGAAAACTTATGTCCTACTTCCTGGAAAATCCTGCAAAACATCATTATGACTCGATACAAGCATTTGACTCTAACAAATACGAATATACATGTCCATTTAATATTGTGGAGAACCATGATCAATTTTGTTTCTTAAAAACATATTTGGGGTTTCCCCTTACACTTATCTTTTGCAAAATACCTTTGGATGAAGTTAAGACTAGGTCAAACGACAAAATAAAGTATTTTCACCATTTTATTTTTGAAACATGATCTACCAACAATAAAAATACAGCATGCATACGGAAACAAATAACAATCAAACAAATAAAAATCATGCAAAGCATGGGTTGCCTCCCAAGAAGCGCTTCTCTTTATTTACGAGTCTTCTAGCTAGACTCAAGGTCATGGGCAATTACGTGACCTGGGTGAGTTCCTCATTGAGGACATCTTTGGGGTCAAACTTGGGCTTCAATTTCTTATCGGTTTTCTTAGTACGGTATGACCTTTCAAACTTTTCTCCATCCGGATCATACAAAATCATCTTCATATGCCATGATCCGTCACCTTCCTTAGGTGGCTTGTCCCACCTCTATTTACACTTATCCCCCTCTCTTTTCCACTTGTTCATCTCTATGTTAATAGGCATTACGCCTAAGAACTCAATCATTTTCCTAAAGACTAGGGGGTCCTCAAAAGGGTCTAGCTCCTCATCTCTAGCTATGAGTTGTTCCACCGAATGTGTTTTATCGATGAAATCTTTTTTCTAGATAGAATGGGCGTTAAGGTACTATAAAGTTTCTTTCTATCCAAGGTCCATATCTAGATGGTCTCCTATTCATATCTACCCAATGTGGTGTCGGTTCATCCTCACAATCGTAGCTATGTTTCTTAACATCATATACCGACCAAGTATCGCCCTCACCTACCGCTATCTTAGACTCCTTACAATCTATCATGGCGCTAGCGGTTGCTAAAAATCCTCTTCCTACCAACAATGGGCATGTAGTGTCACTAACCATATCTAGGACGTGAAAATCTGCTAAAATAGTCAACTTCCCTACGTGAACAACTACATCCTTAATCATCCCAACCGGGTGGGAAATACTCCCATCCGCTAGACCAATTAATACCTCCGTCTCCTCTAACTTTCCTATCTTGAGAGTGGTGAAAAGGGATAAGGGAATCAAGTTGAGGCTTGATCCTAAATCGGCTAGTGTGTCGAAAGCTTCGGATTTTCCTATCTTACAAGGCAAAACTAATATACCCGGATCATTAAGCTTCTTAGGCAACTTGTTTTGAACGAAGGCGGTCCCATTTTTACCTAATTTAAATTTCTCATATTTTTCTAGGAGGGCACTATAGTAGGGAGCACGGGCTAAGACATCAATGACGAGGCGTTCAAGGTGGAGCTCCTTGAATTCATCGTCAAGGTCCTGTGTAAGAGGTGTTTCAACTATGCTTTTCACCGGTTTGATATTGGGTGTTGCATTTGATTGGTCCTTTTGAAGAATTTGGTTTTGCTTGATGATTTAACCGAGTAGTATTGCGGACAAGAAGTGGGTGACGAAACCGATGATATGGAATTAACGTTTAGTTTCGGGTTCTTGACCGTGTCGCTTGGGAGTGCTCCCATTTCTCGGTCATTGAGAACTTTCAACAATGTGTCGATTTTGGTGGTCATCTCGCTTTGCTTTTGTTTGAAATCGGCTTCAAACTTAGATATGCGAGCTTCTTGAGATGCCATAAACTTGGACATCAATCCTTGAAGATTATTGGTACTACCATAGTTATTAGAAGGATTGTTGTTGAAAGTGCGGTTGAAGGGTGGACTGTTTGGTTGGTAATGATTAGGCGGATTGGAAGAATTGTTTTGGTTTTGTTTCCACCTAAGGCTCGGGTGATTTTTCCAAGAAGGGTTGTAGGAATCACCGTAAGGGTTTGGATCGGGTTTGAAAGTGTACCACTTATCTCCCGCTTTGTCGGTACGCGAGGATGCGTAGTCCGCAAAAGCTGTTCCGGGGAGCTTCGTAAGATTGCATGAGAAACTTGACTTGGTCCTCAAGTTCCATGATCGTACGATCGGGAGTGCTAGAATTGTTCGAAGGCAAAGATATTGCCTTGACCGTTTTGTTCAAATCACGGGGATCATTCCAACTTTCGTTGTCATAGAGAGCAAGATCTTCTATGAGTTCCCATGATTCTTCCGCACTTAGATCACGTAGCTTACCACCGGCCGATTGGTCAATGGTTCGCCTTGTGGAGAGATCGATATGGTCGTAGAAGATTTGGACTTGGAGCCAAAAATCTATGCCATGATGAGGGACTTTTTGGAGTAAGTCCTTGAAACTAGTCCATGCTTAATATACAATTTCACCTTGGCGTTGTTGGAACATCAAGATATCATTTCTAAGCTTGGTAGTTCTCCTCGGTGGGAAAAATTGAGCAAGGAAACGAGTGGTGAGATCATCCCATGAGGTGACGGATCCCGCGGGTAAACGTTCAAGCCATTGACTAGCTTGATCACGTAGAGAGAATTGGAATAGGCGTAATCGGGTCGACTCTCTAGTTGTAACATCAAGGTCTATAGAATCTACGATTTTAAGGAAGTCCTTGAGATGTTGATTAGGATCTTCGGAACAAAGTCCATGGAATGCACATCTGCTTTGCACCAACCGGATGGTGTCGGATCGCAAGGGGAACACATTGGCTCCTTGGGTGAGCTCAATAGTATTTCGATAGCCTTGGTGGCTAGGACGGGAATACTCTCCTAGGGTTCGGGGCCTAAGAGGTTGGTTTGCTAGTGGTGGGTTTTGTGGGTGGTCTTATTGTGGTGGGTTGATGGGTTCAAAGATGCTACCACCTTCCATGATGTCGGATGGTAAAGGTTACGAACAAAGACACGAAGAAATAAGATAGACTAAAGAAAACCTAAAAATAAAAAATAAAATCTTACTAGAAAGGAATCTAGCAAGTAGACCTAATAAAAAGAAATTCTAACCTAAACAATAACTATTCCCCGGGCTGCGGCGCCAAAAACTTGATGCGTGGGAATTGCACCAGGCTTTACCTCCCGAGGAATCTTGAGAACCTTACAACCCCCACCAGGCAGTGTACCTGATCGTTGTAGTATAGTATAGTGACAAGTACCGGGGGATTGATCATTCAACTCAGGAATAGTGTCGCTAGGATTAGAAAGCCTAAAAATTAAGTCTATAGGTGAGGGATGATTTTTTTGTATTTTTATATTTTATGAAAAGTGATGAGTGCTCAAACACTCATCATTTATGGTCTAATCTGAACTGCAAAACATACAAAAACACTCAGTAATGCATCAAAATACTAAAAATATTTCAAAATTGTGTTTTATATGTTTTAGATGCAAAATGAGCAAAAACAAATGAAAAAAGCACAAAGTTTGCAAAATTGGCAGTTTTAGTCCCCCAACTTTCATAAAATTACAAAATTAGTCCCTGGATATTCAAAATATAGAAAATTATCACCAAAGGTCCTTTTGAAATCATAAGTTGTCATATTTAGTCCTTTGGTGAAAAATTGGAAAAGTTTTGGAAATTTACAGTTTGGTCCCTGGAGTTTCAGATTTTGGCAGATTTGGTCCCTGGTGGGATAATTTTGAAAGAAAAGTCACTTTTGGTCCTTGGGGAAGTCACAAAAGTCAATTTTAGTCCTTGGGATGAAAGTTTGGGAAATTTACATTTTTGGTCCCTTTACTTTCACATTTTACATTTTTGGTCCTCGGGATTTAAATTATGGAAATATTAACTTTTATGGTCCTTGTATTATTGAAGATTGGAAATGTTGGACCTTATGAGTACTTTTGTATAAGTGACATTTCAGCCCCTAAGTTTCATAAATTACAAAAGTGGTCCTTGAGGTTTCTTAAATACTAAATTAAACAAACAAACCAAACAAACCCAAACACTAAACCCCAACACCCTCTGATCCAACCCCAGCCCACTACACCCCCTAGCCCATCTCAATTTTCAGCCCACCACAAATTAAATAAACACCCCGTTTTATTTTTCCCTTGGTCAACACCCAACTTTGACCCACCCTTCTTCCCCACTTGCAACTGCAAAACCAAACCTACACTCCACATCCCCCCTCCTCCACGTCATCTCTCCCCTGCTTTGTTCCCCCCTCCAAGCTCAATTAATGAACCCACACTTCCCTCCAAGTTACCCATTAGCTGCCAAAATATTTTTTCCCGCCAAAGAAATTTAAAGGTCAAGATGAAGCAACACTCATCCAATGGTCATAATGCAAGGTGGGAAAGTCCAAGAAGACTTCAGGGACCCATATAAGTGAAAAAAGGAAACAAAGTAGTGAGTAGTTAGTTTTTTATTATCTTAGTTCAATTTAAGGGTCGAATTTAGTTTAAAAGTGTTGTAAACTCTCTAAATTAGTCTTGTAATCCTTCATTATGTACTAAAGTTATCTTTTTAATGCAAGTAATTCAGTTGTTGTTGCAATTCATTCAAAGAAAAATATTCTTATTTAGCCTAAAATTTCATCCTGCTCAAAAGGACCTCATAAGCTTCAACAAGCTTGGTTCTGGTTAACAAAAGCTCAAATTAGCTTGGTGTAGCTATTGGTAGGTGTAAGGGATGCTTGTTCACTGATTTGCTAAAATTATCCTTATCAGTCAACAAAAGTCAAGAGTGTTGGTTCATGTTAGAAAGGGACAAATGGTGTTTGATTCATGGTTCTGAGGTGTTGTTTAAGCCTATTTAAGATAGGCTTTTGGTTGTGAATCATCTCTATTTCAGTTAGAGTGTACCTATTGTAAGTCTCATTTCTCTTTTTTTATTTTCTTATTACTCATCCAATGGTATCAATGGTTATTGTTGTTATTAGTTGTTGAAAGCTGCTTATTTATATTCATCTTAGGTTAGTGTATGGTTAGATTCAGTTTCATGGTGTATTGGTGTCATTAGTTTAATAAAATCTCATTTTCAGAAATTTTAGGGGGTGTTTGGCTCAGAACATTTCACTGTGTTTAGGATTGATTTGGTTGTTGCTTTCTGCTTGCATTAGTCACTTAGGGTCTAAAGAAGATTTGTAAGTCATAAAATGGTTCCTTAAACAAGCAATAGTCAAAATCCCACCAATTGCCCCTTAACTGTCCACTGTTGGGCAGTTGAGACCTCAACCCCCCCCCCCCCTTCATCTTATAAATCATATCTTTAGCTTAAGTTAGCTTTATTGTAGCTTAATATAATGTGTTTAGTCAATTATAGCCTTTAGAAATCCAAGAAAGTCAAAACTCCAAGTTCTAAGCAAAAAGTCAAAAGTCATTCTCTCAGATTTTCCCAAATGTTGTGGTAATTGTTTTTATTTTTGTGTGTTGATTCAAATTGTGAAACTTGTTTATAGTTAAAGTGTATCAGCTCTACTTTAAGATCCTTGATCTCTTTAATTTTTTTGATGTTATCTCTGGGCCCCACACTTGGCCAAAGACAACTGCAGGGCAAAGCCCCCCCCCCCCTGCACCAGCAGGTCTGCTCCCAAACACCACCCTTTGGTGGTGGTTTCTGATCACCTCAGTGGTCCACAACCCTTCATTTTTGGTTCATTCAACTCCCCCCATGGTAGTCTCTTGGTTTTGACCATGGCTTTGACCTGAGAACCACTGGGTCCCATCTGTTTACCCTCCTCTTTTCTGTCCCCATTTTCAGTTTCAAATAAGTTTCAAAGTGCTTAATTGTGCTTATTCAGCTTATTCTGTGGACCCCACTTGTTGATTCTAGCTTAAACAAGTCCCATAAGCTTATTTATACAAGACTTACCCTTTGTGGGTCCCACTGTAGCCAACTCAGCTTATTTTGCCCCTTGGTCAACAGAAGTCAACTGTTGACCAAATAAGCACCTCAAGTGCTTATTTTTGATCTTCATAAAAGTTGTTTTTGTAAAAGTTTACTGTTTTTAGATGTAAAATAAGTTTCCAAAAGAAAATCCAAGAAAATCCAATTTAATTTCTAAGTGATAGTTTCTATTTAATTAAATTTAAATTTTATTTTTCATTTTTAGATTTTTGTTAAGTACTTGTCATTTTTATATTTTTATTAATTACCTCTTATATTAAAGTATTTATAGTAATTTTCTCAGATTTTTATTTTGTCATTTAGTATTAATTAGAATTAATTTTAGTTTTATTAATTATTAATTAATATTAAGTTTAAAATAGCATAATTAGTTTCTATTAAGTAAAACCTAGTTTTTATATTTTTTATAGCTTTTATATGTTGTAAAACATTTTTAGAAATTTTCTTAGAATTTTTACTGTTCATTTAGTATTTTCCTTAATTTAAAATAGTTTATTTAGATAATTAATAATTAATTAGTAATTAATTAATATAAAAATCACAAAAAGACAAAAATACTTATTTTTAATTTTAAAATTAGTTTTTAGTTATTTTATAATTTTAAAAATTTTATTTTCACCTTTTTAGTATTTAAATAATATTGTATTATATTTAAGTTGTTTAAATATTAATAATAAATAATAAATAGTATTTAATTAATATTAAATTATTAAATAGTTTAAAAATAGTTTTTCTTTTTCTAAAAATTTTCTTTTACCTTTAAGTTTGTAAAAAAGTCATTTTCACCCCCTGGGTGTTTTCAGATTTCCGTTTTCACTTTTTATTTCGTACGTTTACGTTTTATTTAAACGTAACGTACGCGTTTTTAGGTTTAAATCGTTTCTGGTTTTTCCCACTTTCTTGTCTTATTCATATAGCTTGTTTAAGCTATTTCTTCGTATATTCCTTAGTTCAAATAACTCAAAACCCCTTTTTGTCCAAATTCACCCGATCACGAAACCGTTTGTTAGCCATTCACACCTCGTCGGGACATAACGACCCGGGGAAACCTTATACTTCCGCGGAGCATTGATCTAGGCTGTTTGACCCTGTTGACCATCACCTGGTCAATTAGGTTGACCGTTTAGCATCAATCAACTTTTGGCGCCGCTGCCGGGGAGGTTGTGCGCGTATTTTAAACGGTTTTTCTGATTAGTGACTTTGGAATTCGTTCTATTGTACATTTATCCATCCTTGTTCATATTTTCATAAAAACAAAACCCAAAAATATTTTCTTTCTCATTTGTACAAAATGTTTTCCAAAAACACCAAAAATATCCTTCTTAACCCTCCTACCCTTTCTATTCTCATTTCCTCACCCTCTATACACATTTGATTCTTTCTATGTCTCATCCACACTTTCTGGTTTACCAGTGGTGTGGTAATCCTCATAATGGTGGCAATTGCCCCAGCTGTGGCATGGTAGAGTCGGGAAACGGGTCTGTCTATAACCAGAATCCCTATTCCTACCATGACACGACTGATTCATTCCATCAGTTACCACACCATCAGTCTCAGCAGTTTTACTGTTGTGAGTACTGTGGTGGTTCACACTTCAGTTATGATTGTCAATCGAGAAACACGCTTGTCTATGAGCAGTTTCCTGGTAACAATAATAACTCTAGCACTTATCACCCACAGCCACATCAGTTTCACTGTTGTGATTACTGTGGAGGTCCACACTCTAGCTCGGATTGTCAAACAAGGAATCCATTTCCTTGTAACAATTACGACTCTTCGTTTTCAGACCCACCTCCACAGTACGATATGATTCACACAACTCCTCAAGAAACCGAGCAAGACCTTTTACTAAAGGCTCTTGATATTTTAAAAGAACTTAAGGAGGAGTTGGTTACTACACCGTTTCGAGACTCTCGTGAGAAATCTATGGCAGAATTACTTGCTGAAGAACGAGAGGCTAAAAACGAATTGAGTATGGAGGAATTACTTGTCTTAGAACAAGCAGCTATAACATGTGCCAAATTTCGTCAAGCTGCTCTTCTAGATTGTGATGATGATAGTGATATTGAAGATACCCTTGATATCCTTCAATTTTATAAGGGTTCGTCAGATTCATCACTTGTGATTCTTCCCATTGAGAATCAGGGAGAAATAATGAGACGGAGAAATTACTAGCCATTGAACAAATGGAACTTGAATATTCCATGAATGTTAGCTCCTCTCACCTCCCTCAGTCTGTTGTTATCACACCCAAAGTTCACACTCACTCTCTAAACATGGGGGATGAGCATCTTGACACTGTTCCTAATAAGGAATCGGACGAATTAATAAAGTCTAGTGTTGAGATCCTTGTCCCAATCCCAGGAGAGTCACATGGGACTTTTGATCAAGTGTGTGATATTCCTTCTAACCCTAATAATCCAAATGATCAAATTGAGACTGTCTCTGATTCCAGTGATGATTGTTTATCTTATGGAGACATTGAATTTATTGATGCATCACTTCTCCACTCTGATGTTGACTTTCTTCTTGAAGAGTTCACTGATGAACTCTCTCATATGGATCCCATCCCACCAAGGGATGAAAATGAAGTCTTTAACTTTGATGCGGATTTGAGAGAGTTAGAATTCTTACTTACTCGTGATCCTTCGATTGAACTTACTCAGATCAATCCACTTCCTTCGGATAGTGAAAATGATCTGGACGAATTCGAGGCTTATCTTACTGAAGATAGTTCAACTTCATATGAAGTTGATGATAATTATCTTGATCCTGAGGGGGACATTCTTTTTCTAGAAAGTTTGTTAAACGAAGATCCATTCCCCCCTCTCCCACCCAAACAACTTCATAATGAGGAAATCAAATCAGTTGAGGAAACTGATAAATTTCCTGAGATCAAGCTTAAGGACTTGCCTCCTCCACTTGAATATGCATTTCTTGAGGAGGAAGTTCTTATCTTAATTGCTATTCAGATCTCTCTTTTTTCCTTCACCTACCAGGTGATTTCTCCTCTTCTTCACTCCTTCGGGAGTGAGGACACTATATTTGATCCCGGCATTTTCATGTATCATTATCTTGAGCCGGTATTATATCTCATCGGTGTGGAACTTTCACGTGCTTCAAATGTTTGTCCAAACATCTTGAATGAAAGTCCGATTGAGATTGTTTCTTCCACATCATGCTTCCCCAATGACAAATGAATTAGGGGTCGAGTCAAGCTAGCGACTCGGTAAACAAAAACAGTAGCACGCTTATAGGGTTTTCACCCTAAGTGTGGGGGAGTCCCCCATGCTATGGTTACAAGAGTGAAAAAACAAAATGGTGTTTCCCACGCTTAGCTTGTAATGTTGCCCTTTTACGTTCAAAATGTCGGCATAATAGCCGGGATTTTGAATATTGAGGACAATATTCATGCTTAGTGTGGGGGGGGGGGGGGGGGGTATTCGCTATTCTAGCAAATTTTATCACATTTTCTATATAATACCCCCGTTTTTAGCCAAAATTTCAAAAATTTTAAAATTTTTTTACTGGTGCTTCAAAATTTTTGTAGTAATCAGTCTGCCTTGTCTAACCGACAAAAGGGATTGGCTAGTCCAGGAGCAAACGGCTCTTGGTAAAGACATATCAAATCCATTTATGGCTTGCAATTTGCCCAAAATTGTATGGTTCCTCAACTCCCCGAAAACAAATGAGTTGGCTAGCCCGCAAGATTATGGCTTGTGGTAAAGGCCGTGGAAAATCCATAATTGGTAATCAGCTCACCAAGATGTTGACTATTCCATCAAGAGCTGGCTAGTCCAGAAGCAAACGGCTTCTGGTAAAGACTACTCAAATCCGTTGACAGTTGGTGGTTTGCTCAAAATCACACGGTTATCAGGTGTGCCACACTTCTTACACCTGGCTACTCCAGAAGTGATGGCTTTTGGTAAAGAGTTTTTCAAATCCATCAAGTTTTCAAAACAGTTATTGCTAGGGACTAGCAATAGTTTAGTGTGGGGGATTGATGAGTGCTCAAACACTCATCATTTTTGGTCTAATCTGAACTGCAAAACATACAAAAACACTCAGTAATGCATCAAAATACTAAAAATATTTCAAAATTGTGTTTTATATGTTTTAGATGCAAAATGAGCAAAAACAAATGAAAAACGCACAAAGTTTGCAAAATTGGCAGTTTCAGTCCCCCAACTTTCATAAAATTACAAAATTAGTCCCTGGATATTCAAAATATAGAAAATTATCACCAAAGGTCCTTTTGAAATAATAAGTTGTCATATTTAGTCCTTTGGTGAAAAATTGGAAAAGTTTTGGAAATTTACAGTTTGGTCCCTGGAGTTTCAGATTTTGGCAGATTTGGTCCCTGGTGGGATAATTTTGAAAGAAAAGTCACTTTTGGTCCTTGGGGAAGTCACAAAAGTCAATTTTAGTCCTTGGGATGAAAGTTTGGGAAATTTACATTTTTGGTCCCTTTACTTTCACATTTTACATTTTTGGTCCTCGGGATTTAAATTATGGAAATATTAACTTTTATGGTCCTTGTATTATTGAAGATTGGAAATGTTGGACCTTATGAGTACTTTTGTATAAGTGACATTTCAGCCCCTAAGTTTCATAAATTACAAAAGTGGTCCTTGAGGTTTCTTAAATACTAAATTAAACAAACAAACCAAACAAACCCAAACACTAAACCCCAACACCCTCTGATCCAACCCCAGCCCACTACACCCCCTAGCCCATCTCAATTTTCAGCCCACCACAAATTAAATAAACACCCCGTTTTATTTTTCCCTCGGTCAACACCCAACTTTGACCCACCCTTCTTCCCCACTTGCAACTGCAAAACCAAACCTACACTCCACATCCCCCCTCCTCCACCTCATCTCTCCCCTGCTTTGTTCCCCCCTCCAAGCTCAATTAATGAACCCACAATTCTCTCCAAGTTACCCATTAGCTGCCAAAATATTTTTTCCCGCCAAAGAAATTTAAAGGTCAAGATGAAGCAACACTCATCCAATGGTCATAATGCAAGGTGGGAAAGTCCAAGGAGACTTCAGGGACCCATATAAGTGAAAAAAGGAAGCAAAGTAGTGAGTAGTTAGTTTTTTATTATCTTAGTTCAATTTAAGGGTCGAATTTAGTTTAAAAGTGCTGTAAACTCTCTAAATTAGTCTTGTAATCCTTCATTATGTACTAAAGTTATCTTTTTAATGCAAGTAATTCAGTTGTTGTTGCAATTCATTCAAAGAAAAATATTCTTATTTAGCCTAAAATTTCATCCTGCTCAAAAGGACCTCATAAGCTTCAACAAGCTTGGTTCTGATTAACAAAAGCTCAAATTAGCTTGGTGTAGCTATTGGTAGGTGTAAGGGATGCTTGTTCACTGATTTGCTAAAAATATCCTTATCAGTCAACAAAAGTCAAGAGTGTTGGTTCATGTTAGAAAGGGACAAATGGTGTTTGATTCATGGTTCTAAGGTGTTGTTTAAGCCTATTTAAGATAGGCTTTTGGTTGTGAATCATCTCTATTTCAGTTAGAGTGTACCTATTGTAAGTCTCATTTCACTTTTTTTATTTTCTTATTACTCATCCAATGGTATCAATGGTTATTGTTGTTATTAGTTGTTGAAAGCTGCTTATTTATATTCATCTTAGGTTAGTGTAAGGTTAGATTCAGTTTCATGGTGTATTGGTGTCATTAGTTTAATAAAATCTCATTTTCAGGAATTTTAGGGGGTGTTTGGCTCAGAACATTTCACTGTGTTTAGGATTGATTTGGTTGTTGCTTTCTGCTTGCATTAGTCACTTAGGGTCTAAAGAAGATTTGTAAGTCATAAAATGGTTCCTTAAACAAGCAATAGTCAAAATCCCACCAATTGCCCCTTAACTGTCCACTGTTGGGCAGTTGAGACCTCAAACCCCCCCCCCCCCCTTCATCTTATAAATCATATCTTTAGCTTAAGTTAGCTTTATTGTAGCTTAATATAATGTGTTTAGTCAATTATAGCCTTTAGAAATCCAAGAAAGTCAAAACTTCAAGTTCTAAGCAAAAAGTCAAAAGTCATTCTCTCAGATTTTCCCAAATGTTGTGGTAATTGTTTTGATTTTTGTGTGTTGATTCAAATTGTGAAACTTGTTTATAGTTAAAGTGTATCAGCTCTACTTTAAGATCCTTGATCTCTTTAATTTTTGTGATTTTATCTCTGGGCCCCACACTTGGCCAAAGACAACTGCAGGGCAAAGCCCCCCCCCCCCCCCGCACCAGCAGGTCTGCTCCCAAACACCACTCTTTGGTGGTGGTTTCTGATCACCTCAGTGGTCCACAACCCTTCATTTTTGGTTCATTCAACTCCCCCCATGGTAGTCTCTTGGTTTTGACCATGGCTTTGACCTGAGAACCACTGGGTCCCATCTGTTTACCCTCCTCTTTTCTGTCCCCATTTTCAGTTTCAAATAAGTTTCAAAGTGCTTAATTGTGCTTATTCAGCTTATTCTGTGGACCCCACTTGTTGATTCTAGCTTAAACAAGTCCCATAAGCTTATTTACACAAGACTTACCCTTTGTGGGTCCCACTGTACCTCAAGTGCTTATTTTTGATCTTCATAAAAGTTGTTTTTGTAAAAGTTTATTGTTTTTAGATGTAAAATAAGTTTCCAAAAGAAAATCCAAGAAAATCCAATTTAATTTCTAAGTGATAGTTTCTATTTAATTTAATTTAAATTTTATTTTTCATTTTTAGATTTTTGTTAAGTACTTGTCATTTTTATATTTTTATTAATTACCTCTTATATTAAAGTATTTATAGTAATTTTCTCAGATTTTTATTTTGTCATTTAGTATTAATTAGAATTAATTTTAGTTTTATTAATTATTAATTAATATTAAGTTTAAAATAGCATAATTAGTTTTTATTAAGTAAAACCTAGTTTTTATATTTTTTATAGCTTTTATATGTTGTAAAACATTTTTAGAAATTTTCTTAGAATTTTTACTGTTCATTTAGTATTTTCCTTAATTTAAAATAGTTTATTTAGATAATTAATAATTAATTAGTAATTAATTAATATAAAAATCACAAAAAGACAAAAATACTTATTTTTAATTTTAAAATTAGTTTTTAGTTATTTTATAATTTTAAAAATTCTATTTTCACGTTTTTAGTATTTAAATAACATTGTATTATATTTAAGTTGTTTAAATATTAATAATAAATAATAAATAGTATTTAATTAATATTAAATTATTAAATAGTTTAAAAATAGTTTTTCTTTTTCTAAAAATTTTCTTTTACCTTTAAGTTTGTAAAAAAGTCATTTTCACCCCCTGGGTGTTTTCAGATTTCCGTTTTCACTTTTTATTTCGTACGTTTATGTTTTATTTAAACGTAACGTACGCGTTTTTAGGTTTAAATCGTTTCTGGTTTTTCCCACTTTCTTGTCTTATTCATATAGCTTGTTTAAGCTATTTCTTCGTATATTCCTTAGTTCAAATAACTCAAAACCCCTTTCTGTCCAAATTCACCCGATCACGAAACCGTTTGTTAGCCATTCACACCTCGTCGGGACATAACGACCCGGGGAAACCTTATACTTCCGCGGAGCATTGATCTAGTCCGTTTGACCCTGTTGACCATCACCTGGTCGATTAGTTTGACCGTTTAGCATCAATCAAAAAGCAAGTAAAAATATCATGTATTGTAAGGAGGGGCGGAATTAGTTGCTAGTCAACTAACCCAATAACTAAGATGCAATCAAAATAAAATAAAAAAAAATGAAAATAAAGCTAATTACTAATGTGGAGTGAACAATAAATGGGAAAATTGTGTTTACTTAGATTTCATTACTCTCTAGATATCTTTTACAGGTTGATAGTTTGTTACAGTTGCATGGATGACGGGTTATATTCCTTAATACCATTCGTGGGGTGGCGTACGTACTTCCCCAACTCTATAAGCTCCTACTTCACTCCTATGTCGAGCCTGCAAGAAGCTCCTAACATGGGATCATTAGAATTCGCTCATGCATTAAATACAACCATAAAAACCTAGTACGCATTGGTTCATGTTTCTTAAGACGTTCAAGCATGTTACCCTATGGAAGTCTGCCAGTTTTCTTAAACCTAACATCGAAATCATTCATCCGTAACAACTATAAACAAGCAATCAACCCATAATCAACATCTAGGTTTCACTACATCTAAGCAAACACACAAGAGATCTAGCCTAGCATGTTAAAATCAAGACAAGCGTAAGATATATTCAAACAACACATAGACATATTCAATGAATTGAAAGGATACTTATCTTAATTGAACATGAAAGGTTTCAAAGGGTAAAAACCCTTGAAAGAACTGATAAAATCGTGCTAGGGTTTCTCCAAGTTATCCCTCTAATTGTCCTCGCTTTATGAATGAAAATTACAAAACTATATACAGATTTTCCAACGTGACGGCGCCAAGAAGAGAAATCTGACGCCGTCAACCTGCCGCCCATAGTAATATCAGATTGCCTAGATCCAGATCTGACGCCGTCAATAGCAAATTATCTCTTGGCCGTCACGTGTAATGGGATCATGACGGCCTATGGTGACGCCGTCATGTCCCTTAGTGTAAAACTCTCTGGACCGTCACGGACTCTATCCACTTCACCTCTTGTAATACTCTTGACGCCGTCATGTAGAACTTGGTGACGCCGTCAGGTACTGTTCCCAGCAAGGAAAATTAAGACTTTGCCGTTTTCTTCACTTTTTTGCTCCAAAAACGTCCAAAATGCTTCCTTTTCCAGAATTCACTCCAAAAGTACCTAAAATCACAAAAGGAACGATTTAGGGCAATATTGATCAAATAAATTCAATTCCGGGCTTAAATGACCCCCTAAAAATGGATCATTTTTCGCCTCATCATTCTTCGAGTTTCTTATCAAATTTTTTATAACATATGTGCACGCCTTTAAATAACATATATGTACACCTTCAATAATCGTATTTCTTCAAACGCCGCATATTATCATCATGTATTTATGTGTGCATCAACTTCTAGGTCTTCATTGCTATCATCATCTTCATTAATATGGTACAAACATACCCAAAATAATTAAAACACAAACAAATAAGAAATGAACTTTTCATCATAACAACTAGCATAACACGTATGCACAATTTATAACATATATTCATCTATTTATCCTTGATTTTATATTAACCTTAAAACACATACGCACTATTTCACTAAATTTAAATGAACCTTGAAACACGTATGCACGCCTAGTAAAAATCATAGTGAACATTTATTTTCATCAACGAACTGCATAAGAACACTGCCGACTATGATACCACTATCATATTAAAAATAATCGTTCCAAACAACTGATTGAACAAACAATAAATTATGATCATCATCTAAAATATAATAAAAAACCTGCACCACCATCAAAAATTCTTTGACGTCAAACCACAACCAAGCATTTAGAAAATATATATGCATAAATAAAATCCATCAAATAATTACCTTGAATCATTATTAACCACCTATAAACATTGACGACTTCCCTTATAATAACAACATGAGTTTTCTTGTGTTTATCTAATAATAATCTTGACATCCATGTTCATGCAAACAAACATTAAGAAAATCCTATTAACCTGAAAATATGAGATTAAACTGATGGAAAAACAAACATACAATTAAAGTTCAATATATTAGTCAATTAATTAACTAAAAAAAAACTATATTACATGTGATGATGCTAGGTATACTATAATAATCCTTGCTTGAAATCCATAACATAACTCCCAAGTAGAACACACAAAACAAACGAATGAAATAAAACCTTTTACACTCCAATCGGTCCTATCGTTATTTATCATTTTTTTGTCGACTTTTGCATTTTCCCGTGTAAAATAGATGTTTTTGTGCTTAAAAAATTAAAATAAATACAAACCTTTACGTTAATTTGTGATTTGGTACAAGATATAAACAAGGACTACATATGGTTGTAGGGTCGAAATCAGCAGAAGACGGTTATAAGGAAAATTCTAAGAGGCGAAATTGAGTTTGTAGAATATTTGGTTTGTGATATATCAAGAGTGAGGCAAAGAGACGGCTAGGGTTTGGGTGAAGGAGAAGAAAACTCATGGAAGAAGAAGGAGGCGGCAGTTGAGTGAATGAAAATTATGAACGTGTGCAAGATTTAATACGTAATTATCATTAGTAGTTTCCTAATTAGTGGGACAA
>CM060684.1:65489761-65508402 GCA_030686995.1 Artemisia argyi | reverse complement strand
TATATATACGTATATATATATATATATATATATATTTTATATACGTATATATATATATATATATATATACTATATATATATATATATATATATATATATACGTATATATATGTATATATATACGTATATATATATATACTATATATATATATATATATATATATATATATATATATATATATATATATATATATATATATATATATATATATCTACGTATATATATATATATAAATTGTGCATACGTGTTATGCTAGTTGTTATGATAAAAAGTTCATTTCTTATTTGTTTGTGTTTTAATTATTTTGGGTATGTTTGTACCATATTAATGAAGATGATGATAGCAATGAAGACCTAGAAGTTGATGCACACATAAATACATGATGATAATATGCGGCGTTTGAAGAAATACGATTATTGAAGGTGTACATATATGTTATTTAAAGGCGTGCACATATGTTATAAAAAATTTGATAAGAAACTCGAAGAATGATGAGGCGAAAAATGATCCATTTTTAGGGGGTCATTTAAGCCCGGAATTGAATTTATTTGATCAATATTGCAAATCGTTCCTTTTGTGATTTTAGGTACTTTTGGAGTGAATTCTGGAAAAGGAAGCATTTTGGACGTTTTTGGAGCAAAAAAGTGAAGAAAACGGCAAAGTCTTAATTTTCCTTGCTGGGAACAGTACCTGACGGCGTCACCAAGTTCTACATGAAAGCGTCAAGAGTATTACAAGAGGTGAAGTGGATAGAGTCCGTGACGGTCCAGAGAGTTTTACACTAAGGGACATGACGGCGTCACCATAGGCCGTCATGATCCCATTACACATGACGGCCAAGAGATAATTTGCTATTGACGGCGTCAGATCTGGATCTAGGCAATCTGATATTACTATGGGCGGCAGGTTGACGGCGTCAGATTTCTCTTCTTGACGCCGTCACGTTGGAAAATCTATATATAGTTTTGTAATTTTCATTCATAAAGCGAGGACAATTAGAGGGATAACTTGGAGAAACCCTAGCACGATTTTATCAGTTCTTTCAAGGGTTTTTACCCTTTGAAACCTTTCATGTTCAATTAAGATAAGTATCCTTTCAATTCATTGAATATGTCTATGTGTTGTTTGAATATATCTTACGCTTGTCTTGATTTTAACATGCTAGGCTAGATCTCTTGTGTGTTTGCTTAGATGTAGTGAAACCTAGATGTTGATTATGGGTTGATTGCTTGTTTATAGTTGTTACGGATGAATGATTTCGATGTTAGGCTTAAGAAAACTGGCAGACTTCCATAGGGTAACATGCTTGAACATCTTAAGAAACATGAACCAATGCGTACTAGGTTTTTATGGTTGTATTTAATGCATGAGCGAATTCTAATGATCCCATGTTAGGAGCTTCTTGTAGGCTCGACATAGGAGTGAAGTAGGAGCTTATAGAGTTGGGGAAGTACGTACGCCACCCCACGAATGGTATTAAGGAATATAAACCCGTCATCCATGCAACTGTAACAAACTATCAACCTGTAAAAGATATCTAGGGAGTAATGAAATCTAAGTAAACACAATTTTCCCATTTATTGTTCACTCCACATTAGTAATTAGCTTTATTTTCATTTTTTTTTATTTTATTTTGATTGCATCTTAGTTATTGGGTTAGTTGACTAGCAACTAATTCCGCCCCTCCTTACAATACATGATATTTTTACTTGCTTTTTGATTGATGCTAAACGGTCAAACTAATCGACCAGGTGATGGTCAACAGGGTCAAACGGACTAGATCAATGCTCCGCGGAAGTATAAAGGTTTCCCCGGGTCGTTATGTCCCGACGAGGTGTGAATGGCTAACAAAACGGTTTCGTGATCGGGTGAATTTGGACAGAAAGGGGTTTTGAGTTATTTGAACTAAGGAATATACGAAGAAATAGCTTAAACAAGCTATATGAATAAGACAAGAAAGTGGGAAAAACCAGAAACGATTTAAACCTAAAAACGCGTACGTTACGTTTAAATAAAACATAAACGTACGAAATAAAAAGTGAAAACGGAAATCTGAAAACACCCAGAGGGTGAAAATGACTTTTTTACAAACTTAAAGGTAAAAGAAAATTTTTAGAAAAAGAAAAACTATTTTTAAACTATTTAATAATTTAATATTAATTAAATACTATTTATTATTTATTATTAATATTTAAACAATTTAAATATAATACAATATTATTTAAATACTAAAAAGGTGAAAATAAAATTTTTAAAATTATAAAATAACTAAAAACTAATTTTAAAATTAAAAATAAGTATTTTTGTCTTTTTGTGATTTTTATATTAATTAATTACTAATTAATTATTAATTATCTAAATAAACTATTTTAAATTAAGGAAAATACTAAATGAACAGTAAAAATTCTAAGAAAATTTCTAAAAATGTTTTACAACATTTAAAAGCTATAAAAAATATAAAAACTAGGTTTTACTTAATAAAAACTAATTATGCTATTTTAAACTTAATATTAATTAATAATTAATAAAACTAAAATTAATTCTAATTAATACTAAATGACAAAATAAAAATCTGAGAAAATTACTATAAATATTTTAATATAAGAGGTAATTAATAAAAATATAAAATGACAAGTACTTAACAAAAATCAAAAAATGAAAAATAAAATTTAAATTAAATTAAATAGAAATTATCACTTAGAAATTAAATTGGATTTTCTTGGATTTTCTTTTGGAAACTTATTTTACATCTAAAAACAGTAAACTTTTACAAAAACAACTTTTATGAAGATCAAAAATAAGCACTTGAGGTGCTTATTTGGTCAACAGTTGACTTCTGTTGACCAAGGGGCAAAATAAGCTGAGTTGGGCTACAGTGGGACCCACAAAGGGTAAGTCTTGTGTAAATAAGCTTATGGGACTTGTTTAAGCTAGAATCAACAAGTGGGGTCCACAGAATAAGCTGAATAAGCACAATTAAGCACTTTGAAACTTATTTGAAACTGAAAATGGGGACAGAAAAGAGGAGGGTAAACAGATGGGACCCAGTGGTTCTCAGGTCAAGCCATGGTCAAAACCAAGAGACTACTATGGGGGGGAGTTGAATGAACCAAAAATGAAGGGTTGTGGACCACTGAGGTGATCAGAAACCACCACCAAAGGTGGTGTTTGGGAGCAGACCTGCTGGTGCAGGGGGGGGGCTTTGCCGTGCAGTTGTCTTTGGCCAAGTGTGGGGCCCAGAGATAAAATCAAAAAAATTAAAGAGATCAAGGATCTTAAAGTAGAGCCTGATACACTTTAACTATAAACAAGTTTCACAATTTGAATCAACACACAAAAATAAAAACAATTACCACAACATTTGGGAAAATCTGAGAGAATGACTTTTGACTTTTTGCTTAGAACTTGGAGTTTTGACTTTCTTGGATTTCTAAAGGCTATAATTGACTAAACACATTATATTAAGCTACAATAAAGCTAACTTAAGCTAAAGATATGATTTATAAGATGAAGGGGGGGTTTGAGGGTCTCAACTGCCCAACAGTGGACAGTTAAGGGGCAATTGGTGGGATTTTGACTATTGCTTGTTTAAGGAACCATTTTATGACTTACAAATCTTCTTTAGACCCTAAGTGACTAATGCAAGCAGAAAGCAACAACCAAATCAATCCTAAACACAGTGAAATGTTCTGAGCCAAACACCCCCTAAAATTCCTGAAAATGAGATTTTTATTAAACTAATGACACCAATACACCATGAAACTGAATCTAACCTTACACTAACCTAAGATGAATATAAATAAGCAGCTTTCAACAACTAATAACAACAATAACCATTGATACCATTGGATGAGTAATAAGAAAATAAAAAAAGTGAAATGAGACTTACAATAGGTACACTCTAACTGAAATAGAGATGATTCACAACCAAAAGCCTATCTTAAATAGGCTTAAACAACACCTCAGAACCATGAATCAAACACCATTTGTCCCTTTCTAACATGACCAACACTCTTGACTTTTGTTGACTGATAAGGATATTTTTAGCAAATCAGTGAACAAGCATCCCTTACACCTACCAATAGCTACACCAAGCTAATTTAAGCTTTTGTTAACCAGAACCAAGCTTGTTGAAGCTTATGAGGTCCTTTTGAGCAGGATGAAATTTTAGGCTAAATAAGAATATTTTTCTTTGAATGAATTGCAACAACAACCTGAATTACTTGCATTAAAAAGATAACTTTAGTACATAATGAATGATTACAAGACTAATTTAGAGAGTTTACAACACTTTTAAACTAAATTCGACCCTTAAATTGAACTAAGATAATAAAAAACTAACTACTCACTACTTTGCTTCCTTTTTTCACTTATATGGGTCCCTGAAGTCTCCTTGGACTTTCCCACCTTGCATTATGACCATTGGATGAGTGTTGCTTCATCTTGACCTTTAAATTTCTTTGGCGGGAAAAAATATTTTGGCAGCTAATGGGTAACTTGGAGAGAATTGTGGGTTCATTAATTGAGCTTGGAGGGGGGAACAAAGCAGGGGAGAGATGAGGTGGAGGAGGGGGGATGTGGAGTGTAGGTTTGGTTTTGCAGTTGCAAGTGGGGAAGAAGGGTGGGTCAAAGTTGGGTGTTGACCGAGGGAAAAATAAAACGGGGTGTTTATTTAATTTGTGGTGGGCTGAAAATTGAGATGGGCTAGGGGGTGTAGTGGGCTGGGGTTGGATCAGAGGGTGTTGTGGTTTAGTGTTTGGGTTTGTTTGGTTTGTTTGTTTAATTTAGTATTTAAGAAACCTCAAGGACCACTTTTGTAATTTATGAAACTTGGGGGCTGAAATGTCACTTATACAAAAGTACTCATAAGGTCCAACATTTCCAATCTTCAATAATACAAGGACCATAAAAGTTAATATTTCCATAATTTAAATCCCGAGGACCAAAAATGTAAAATGTGAAAGTAAAGGAACCAAAAATGTAAATTTCCCAAACTTTCATCCCAAGGACTAAAATTGACTTTTGTGACTTCCCCAAGGACCAAAAGTGACTTTTCTTTCAAAATTATCCCACCAGGGACCAAATCTGCCAAAATCTGAAACTCCAGGGACCAAACTGTAAATTTCCAAAACTTTTCCAATTTTTCACCAAAGGACTAAATATGACAACTTATGATTTCAAAAGGACCTTTGGTGATAATTTTCTATATTTTGAATATCCAGGGACTAATTTTGTAATTTTATGAAAGTTGGGGGACTGAAACTGCCAATTTTGCAAACTTTGTGCGTTTTTCATTTGTTTTTGCTCATTTTGCATCTAAAACATATAAAATACAATTTTGAAATATTTTTAGTATTTTGATGCATTACTGAGTGTCTTTGTATGTTTTGCAGTTCAGATTAGACCAAAAATGATGAGTGTTTGAGCACTCATCAATCCCCCACACTAAACTATTGCTAGTCCCTAGCAATAACTGTTTTGAAAACTTGATGGATTTGAAAAACTCTTTACCAAAAGCCATCACTTCTGGAGTAGCCAGGTGTAAGAAGTGTGGCACACCTGATAACCGTGTGATTTTGAGCAAACCACCAGCTATCAACGGATTTGAGTAGTCTTTACCAGAAGCCGTTTGCTTCTGGACTAGCCAGCTCTTGATGGAATAGTCAACATCTTGGTGAGCTGATTACCAATTATGGATTTTCCACGGCCTTTACCACAAGCCATAATCTTGCGGGCTAGCCAACTCATTTGTTTTCGGGGAGTTGAGGAACCATACAATTTTGGGCAAATTGCAAGCCATAAACGGATTTGATATGTCTTTACCAAGAGCCGTTTGCTCCTGGACTAGCCAATCCCTTTTGTCGGTTAGACAAGGCGGACTGATTACTACAAAAATTTTGAACCACCAGTGAAAAAATTTTAAAATTTTTGAAATTTTGGCTAAAAACGGGGGTATTATATAGAAAATGTGATAAAATTTGCTAGAATAGCGAATACCCCCCACACTAAGCATGAATATTGTCCTCAATATTCAAAATCCCGGCTATTATGCCGACATTTTGAACGTAAAAGGGCAACATTACAAGCTAAGCGTGGGAAACACCATTTTGTTTTTTCACTCTTGTAACCATAGCATGGGGGACTCCCCCACACTTAGGGTGAAAACCCTATAAGCGTGCTACTGTTTTTGTTTACCGAGTCGCTAGCTTGACTCGACCCCTAATTCATTTGTCATTGGGGAAGCATGATGTGGAAGAAACAATCTCAATCGGACTTTCATTCAAGATGTTTGGACAAACATTTGAAGCACGTGAAAGTTCCACCGATGAGATATAATACCGGCTCAAGATAATGATACATGAAAATGCCGGGATCAAATATAGTGTCCTCACTCCCGAAGGAGTGAAGAAGAGGAGAAATCACCTGGTAGGTGAAGGAAAAAAGAGAGATCTGAATAGCAATTAAGATAAGAACTTCCTCCTCAAGAAATGCATATTCAAGTGGAGGAGGCAAGTCCTTAAGCTTGATCTCAGGAAATTTATCAGTTTCCTCAACTGATTTGATTTCCTTATTATGAAGTTGTTTGGGTGGGAGAGGGGGGAATGGATCTTCGTTTAACAAACTTTCTAGAAAAAGAATGTCCCCCTCAGGATCAAGATAATTATCATCAACTTCATATGAAGTTGAACTATCTTCAGTAAGAAAAGCCTCGAATTCGTCCAGATCATTTTCACTATCCGAAGGAAGTGGATTGATCTGAGTAAGTTCAATCGAAGGATCACGAGTAAGTAAGAATTCTAACTCTCTCAAATCCGCATCAAAGTTAAAGACTTCATTTTCATCCCTTGGTGGGATGGGATCCATATGAGAGAGTTCATCAGCGAACTCTTCAAGAAGAAAGTCAACATCAGAGTGGAGAAGTGATGCATCAATAAATTCAATGTCTCCATAAGATAAACAATCATCACTGGAATCAGAGACAGTCTCAATTTGATCATTTGGATTATTAGGGTTAGAAGGAATATCACACACTTGATCAAAAGTCCCATGTGACTCTCCTGGGATTAAGAAAAGGATCTCAACACTAGACTTTATTAATTCGTCCGATTCCTTATTAGGAACAGTGTCAAGATGCTCATCCCCCATGTTTAGAGAGTGAGTGTGAACTTCGGGTGTGATAACAACAGACTGAGGGAGGTGAGAGTAGCTAACATTCATGGAATATTCAAGTTCCATTTGTTCAATGGCTAGTAATTTCTCCGTCTCATTATTTCTCCCTGATTCTCAATGGGAAGAATCACAAGTGATGAATCTGACGAACCCTTATAAAATTGAAGGATATCAAGGGTATCTTCAATATCACTATCATCATCACAATCTAGAAGAGCAGCTTGACGAAATTTGGCACATGTTATAGCTGCTTGTTCTAAGACAAGTAATTCCTCCATACTCAATTCGTTTTTAGCCTCTCGTTCTTCAGCAAGTAATTCTGCCATAGATTTCTCACGAGAGTCTCGAAACGGTGTAGTAACCAACTCCTCCTTAAGTTCTTTTAAAATATCAAGAGCCTTTAGTAAAAGGTCTTGCTCGGTTTCTTGAGGAGTTGTGTGAATCATATCGTACTGTGGAGGTGGGTCTGAAAACGAAGAGTCGTAATTGTTACAAGGAAATGGATTCCTTGTTTGACAATCCGAGCTAGAGTGTGGACCTCCACAGTAATCACAACAGTGAAACTGATGTGGCTGTGGGTGATAAGTGCTAGAGTTATTATTGTTACCAGGAAACTGCTCATAGACAAGCGTGTTTCCCGATTGACAATCATAACTGAAGTGTGAACCACCACAGTACTCACAACAGTAAAACTGCTGAGACTGATGGTGTGGTAACTGATGGAATGAATCAGTCGTGTCATGGTAGGAATAGGGATTCTGGTTATAGACAGACCCGTTTCCCGACTCTACCATGCCACAGCTGGGGCAATTGCCACCATTATGAGGATTACCACACCACTGGCAAACCAGAAAGTGTGGATGAGACATAGAAAGAATCAAATGTGTATAGAGGGTGAGGAAATGAGAATAGAAAGGGTAGGAGGGTTAAGAAGGATATTTTTGGTGTTTTTGGAAAACATTTTGTACAAATGAGAAAGAAATTATTTTTGGGTTTTGTTTTTATGAAAATATGAACAAGGATGGATAAATGTACAATAGAACGAATTCCAAAGTCACTAATCAGAAAAACCGTTTAAAATACGCGCACAACCTCCCCGGCAGCGGCGCCAAAAGTTGATTGATGCTAAACGGTCAACCTAATTGACCAGGTGATGGTCAACAGGGTCAAACGGCCTAGATCAATGCTCCGCGGAAGTATAAGGTTTCCCCGGGTCGTTATGTCCCGACGAGGTGTGAATGGCTAACAAACGGTTTCGTGATCGGGTGAATTTGGACAGAAAGGGGTTTTGAGTTATTTGAACTAAGGAATATACAAAGAAATAGCTTAAACAAGCTATATGAATAAGACAAGAAAGTGGGAAAAACCAGAAACGATTTAAACCTAAAAATGCGTACGTTACGTTTAAATAAAACGTAAACGTACGAAATAAAAAGTGAAAACGGAAATCTGAAAACACCCAGGGGGTGAAAATGACTTTTTTACAAAATTAAAGGTAAAAGAAAAGTTTTAGAAAAAGAAAAACTATTTTTAAACTATTTAATAATTTAATATTAATTAAATACTATTTATTATTTATTATTAATATTTAAACAACTTAAATATAATACAATATTATTTAAATACTAAAAAGGTGAAAATAAAATTTTTAAAATTATAAAATAACTCAAAACTAATTTTAAAATTAAAAATAAGTATTTTTGTCTTTTTGTGATTTTTATATTAATTAATTACTAATTAATTATTAATTATCTAAATAAACTATTTTAAATTAAGGAAAATACTAAATGAACAGTAAAAATTCTAAGAAAATTTCTAAAAATGTTTTACAACATATAAAAGCTATAAAAAATATAAAAACTAGGTTTTACTTAATAGAAACTAATTATGCTATTTTAAACTTAATATTAATTAATAATTAATAAAACTAAAATTAATTCTAATTAATACTAAATGACAAAATAAAAATCTGAGAAAATTACTATAAATACTTTAATATAAGAGGTAATTAATAAAAATATAAAAATGACAAGTACTTAACAAAAATCTAAAAATGAAAAATAAAATTTAAATTTAATTAAATAGAAACTATCACTTAGAAATTAAATTGGATTTTCTTGGATTTTCTTTTGGAAACTTATTTTACATCTAAAAACAGTAAACTTTTACAAAAACAACTTTTATGAACATCAAAAATAAGCACTTGAGGTGCTTATTTGGTCAACAGTTGACTTCTGTTGACCAAGGGGCAAAATAAGCTGAGTTGGGCTACAGTGGGACCCACAAAGGGTAAGTCTTGTATAAATAAGCTTATGGGACTTGTTTAAGCTAGAATCAACAAGTAGGGTCCACAGAATAAGCTGAATAAGCACAATTATGCACTTTGAAACTTATTTGAAACTGAAAATGGGGACAGAAAAGAGGAGGGTAAACAGATGGGACCCAGTGGTTCTCAGGTCAAAGCCACGGTCAAAACCAAGAGACTACCATGGGGGGAGTTGAATGAACCAAAAATGAAGGGTTGTGGACCACTGAGGTGATCAGAAACCACCACCAAAGGGTGGTGTTTGGGAGCAGACCTGCTGGTGCGGGGGGGGGGGGGGGGGGGGCTTTGCCCTGCAGTTGTCTTTGGCCAAGTGTGGGGCCCAGAGATAAAATCAAAAAAATTAAAGAGATCAAGGATCTTAAAGTAGAGCTGATACACTTTAACTATAAACAAGTTTCACAATTTGAATCAACACACAAAAATAAAAACAATTACCACAACATTTGGGAAAATCTGAGAGAATGACTTTTGACTTTTTGCTTAGAACTTGGAGTTTTGACTTTCTTTGATTTCTAAAGGCTATAATTGACTAAACACATTATATTAAGCTACAATAAAGCTGACTTAAGCTAAAGATATGATTTATAAGATGAAGGGGGGGGGGGGGGTTTGAGGTCTCAACTGCCCAACAGTGGACAGTTAAGGGGCAATTGGTGGGATTTTGACTATTGCTTGTTTAAGGAACCATTTTATGACTTACAAATCTTCTTTAGACCCTAAGTGACTAATGCAAGCAGAAAGCAACAACCAAATCAATCCTAAACACAGTGAAATGTTCTGAGCCAAACACCCCCTAAAATTCCTGAAAATGAGATTTTATTAAACTAATGACACCAATACACCATGAAACTGAATCTAACCTTACACTAACCTAAGATGAATATAAATAAGCAGCTTTCAACAACTAATAACAACAATAACCATTGATACCATTGGATGAGTAATAAGAAAATAAAAAAAGTGAAATGAGACTTACAATAGGTACACTCTAACTGAAATAGAGATGATTCACAACCAAAAGCCTATCTTAAATAGGCTTAAACAACACCTCAGAACCATGAATCAAACACCATTTGTCCCTTTCTAACATGAACCAACACTCTTGACTTTTGTTGACTGATAAGGATATTTTTAGCAAATCAGTGAACAAGCATCCCTTACACCTACCAATAGCTACACCAAGCTAATTTGAGATTTTGTTAACCAGAACCAAGCTTGTTGAAGCTTATGAGGTCCTTTTGAGCAGGATGAAATTTTAGGCTAAATAAGAATATTTTTCTTTGAATGAATTACAACAACAACTGAATTACTTGCATTAAAAAGATAACTTTAGTACATAATGAATGATTACAAGACTAATTTAGAGAGTTTACAACACTTTTAAACTAAATTCGACCCTTAAATTGAACTAAGATAATAAAAAACTAACTACTCACTACTTTGCTTCCTTTTTTCACTTATATGGGTCCCTGAAGTCTCCTTGGACTTTCCCACCTTGCATTATGACCATTGGATGAGTGTTGCTTCATCTTGACCTTTAAATTTCTTTGGCGGGAAAAAATATTTTGGCAGCTAATGGGTAACTTGGAGAGAATTGTGGGTTCATTAATTGAGCTTGGAGGGGGGAACAAAGCAGGGGAGAGATGAGGTGGAGGAGGGGGGATGTGGAGTGTAGGTTTGGTTTTGCAGTTGCAAGTGGGGAAGAAGGGTGGGTCAAAGTTGGGTGTTGACCGAGGGAAAAATAAAACGGGGTGTTTATTTAATTTGTGGTGGGCTGAAAATTGAGATGGGCTAGGGGGTGTAGTGGGCTGGGGTTGGATTAGAGGGTGTTGGGGTTTAGTGTTTGGGTTTGTTTGGTTAATTTAGTATTTAAGAAACCTCAAGGACCACTTTTGTAATTTATGAAACTTGGGGGCTGAAATGTCACTTATACAAAAGTACTCATAAGGTCCAACATTTCCAATCTTCAATAATACAAGGACCATAAAAGTTAATATTTCCATAATTTAAATCCCGAGGACCAAAAATGTAAAATGTGAAAGTAAAGGGACCAAAAATGTAAATTTCCCAAACTTTCATCCCAAGGACTAAAATTGACTTTTGTGACTTCCCCAAGGACCAAAAGTGACTTTTCTTCCAAAATTATCCCACCAGGGACCAAATCTGCCAAAATCTGAAACTCCAGGGACCAAACTGTAAATTTCCAAAACTTTTCCAATTTTTCACCAAAGGACTAAATATGACAACTTATGATTTCAAAAGGACCTTTGGTGATAATTTTCTATATTTTGAATATCCAGGGACTAATTTTGTAATTTTATGAAAGTTGGGGGACTGAAACTGCCAATTTTGCAAACTTTGTGCGTTTTTCATTTGTTTTTGCTCATTTTGCATCTAAAACATATAAAACACAATTTTGAAATATTTTTAGTATTTTGATGCATTACCGAGTGTTTTTGTATGTTTTGCAGTTCAGATTAGACCAAAAATGATGAGTGTTTGAGCACTCATCACTTTTCATAAAATATAAAAATACAAAAAAAATCATCCCTCACCTCTAGACTTAATTTTTAGGCTTTCTAATCCTAGCGACACTATTCCTGAGTTGAACGATCAATCCCCCGGTACTTGTCACTATACTATACTACAACGATCAGGTACACTGCCTGGTGGGGGTTGTAAGGTTCTCAAGATTCCTCAGGAGGTAAAGCCTGGTGCAATTCCCACGCATCAAGTTTTTGGCGCCGCAGCCCGGGGAATAGTTATTGTTTAGGTTAGAATTTCTTTTTATTAGGTCTACTTGCTAGATTCCTTTCTAGTAAGATTTTATTTTTTTATTTTTAGGTTTTCTTTAGTCTATCTTATTTCTTCGTGTCTTTGTTCGTAACCTTTACCATCCGACATCATGGAAGGTGGTAGCATCTTTGAACCCATCAACCCACCACAATAAGACCACCCACAAAACCCACCACTAGCAAACCAACCTCTTAGGCCCCGAACCCTAGGAGAGTATTCCCGTCCTAGCCACCAAGGCTATCGAAATACTATTGAGCTCACCCAAGGAGCCAATGTGTTCCCCTTGCGATCCGACACCATCCGGTTGGTGCAAAGCAGATGTGCATTCCATGGACTTTGTTCCGAAGATCCTAATCAACATCTCAAGGACTTCCTTAAAATCGTAGATTCTATAGACCTTGATGTTCCAACTAGAGAGTCGACCCGATTACGCCTATTCCAATTCTCTCTACGTGATCAAGCTAGTCAATGGCTTGAACGTTTACCCGCGGGATCCGTCACCTCATGGGATGATCTCACCACTCGTTTCCTTGCTCAATTTTTCCCACCGAGGAGAACTACCAAGCTTAGAAATGATATCTTGATGTTCCAACAACGCCAAGGTGAAATTGTATATTAAGCATGGACTAGTTTCAAGGACTTACTCCAAAAAATCCCCCATCATGGCATAGATTTTTGGCTCCAAGTCCAAATCTTCTACGACCATATCGATCTCTCCACAAGGCGAACCATTGACCAATCGGCCGGTGGTAAGCTACGTGATCTAAGTGCGGAAGAATCATGGGAACTCATAGAAGATCTTGCTCTCTATGACAACGAAAGTTGGAATGACCCCCGTGATTTGAACAAAACGGTCAAGGCAATATCTTTGCCTTCGAACAATTCTAGCACTCCCGATCGTACGATCATGGAACTTGAGGACCAAGTCAAGTTTCTCATGAAATCTTACGAAGCTCCCCGGAACAGCTTTTGCGGACTACGCATCCTCGCGTACCAACAAAGCGAGAGATAAGTGGTACACTTTCAAACCCGATCCAAACCCTTACGGTGATTCCTACAACCCTTCTTGGAAAAATCACCCGAGCCTTAGGTGGAAACAAAACCAAAACAATTCTTCCAATCCGCCTAATCATTACCAACCAAATAGTCCACCCTTCAACCGCACTTTCAACAACAATCCTTCTAATAACTATGGTAGTACCAATAATCTTCAAGGATTGATGTCCAAGTTTATGGCATCTCAAGAAGCTCGCATATCTAAGTTTGAAGCAGATTTCAAACAAAAGCAAAGCGAGATGACCACCAAAATCGACACATTGTTGAAAGTTCTCAATGACCGAGAAATGGGAGCACTCCCAAGCGACACGGTCAAGAACCCGAAACTAAACGTTAATTCCATATCATCGGTTTCGTCACCCACTTCTTGTCCGCAATACTACTCGGTTAAATCATCAAGCAAAACCAAATTCTTCAAAAGGACCAATCAAATGCAACACCCAATATCAAACCGGTGAAAAGCATAGTTGAAACACCTCCTACACAGGACCTTGACGATGAATTCAAGGAGCTCCACCTTGAACGCCTCGTCATTGATGTCTTAGCCCGTGCTCCCTACTATAGTGCCCTCCTAGAAAAATATGAGAAATTTAAATTAGGTAAAAATGGGACCGCCTTCGTTCAAAACAAGTTGCCTAAGAAGCTTAATGATCCGGGTATATTAGTTTTGCCTTATAAGATAGGAAAATCCGAAGCTTTCGACACACTAGCCGATTTAGGATCAAGCCTCAACTTGATTCCCTTATCCCTTTTCACCACTCTCAAGCTAGGAAAGTTAGAGGAGACGGAGGTATTAATTGGTCTAGCGGATGGGAGTATTTCCCACCCGGTTGGGATGATTAAGGATGTAGTTGTTCACGTAGGGAAGTTGACTATTTTAGCAGATTTTCACGTCCTAGATATGGTTAGTGACACTACATGCCCATTGTTGGTAGGAAGAGGATTTTTAGCAACCGCTAGCGCCATGATAGATTGTAAGGAGTCTAAGATAGCGGTAGGTGAGGGCGATACTTGGTCGGTATATGATGTTAAGAAACATAGCTACGATTGTGAGGATGAACCGACACCACATTGGGTAGAGATGAATAGGAGACCATCTAGATATGGACCTTGGATAGAAAGAAACTTTATAGTACCTTAACGCCCATTCTATCTAGAAAAAGATTTCATCGATAAAACACATTCGGTGGAACAACTCATAGCTAGAGATGAGGAGCTAGACCCTTTTGAGGACCCCCTAGTCTTTAGGAAAATGATTGAGTTCTTAGGCGTAATGCCTATTAACATAGAGATGAACAAGTGGAAAAGAGAGGGGGATAAGTGTAAATAGAGGTGGGACAAGCCACCTAAGGAAGGTGACGGATCATGGCATATGAAGATGATTTTGTATGATCCGGATGGAGAAAAGTTTGAAAGGTCATACCGTACTAAGAAAACCGATAAGAAATTGAAGCCCAAGTTTGACCCCAAAGATGTCCTCAATGAGGAACTCACCCAGGTCACGTAATTGCCCATGACCTTGAGTCTAGCTAGAAGACTCGTAAATAAAGAGAAGCGCTTCTTGGGAAGCAACCCATGCTTTGCATGATTTTTATTTGTTTGATTGTTATTTGTTTCCGTATGCATGCTGTATTTTTATTGTTGGTAGATCATGTTTCAAAAATAAAATGGTGAAAATACTTTATTTTGTCGTTTGACCTAGTCTTAACTTCATCCAAAGGTATTTCGCAAAAGATAAGTGTAAGGGGAAACCCCAAATATGTTTTTAAGAAACAAAATTGATCATGGTTCTCCACAATATTAAATGGACATGTATATTCGTATTTGTTAGAGTCAAATGCTTGTATCGAGTCATAATGATGTTTTGCAGGATTTTCCAGGAAGTAGGACATAAGTTTTCCAGAAATTTTCCAGAAACTTAACATAAAGATTTCTGCAGGTCACTTCTGACGACGTCAGGAAGTAATTCCTGACTGCGTCATGTGTAAAATTCTGGAAATTTTGTTAGTTTTGTTTTTCTAACGGAGTCTTAAAGTTTTTGTTAAATCTTTAGTTTTATAAACTCCAGGGAATCTGCAAACATTCATTCCACAAGCATTATATCTTAGATTGTTTTCTAGGATTTTTTTAGTATATATAGATTGCCGCCGATTTTACACGAGGTTGCCTTGTTTGTTTTCTCAGGTTTAAAAAGTTATGTATGACAAGAAGATGATTTATATTCTGGAAGGGAATATTTGATTGTTCATTTTATTGGAGGAATATCTAACCTTGTTACCACTCTATCCACACTGAACGAATCAGGGGAGTATTTGATTTCATTCTTTTACCTATTTCACTTTTGCATTCTTTAATTGAACATTGGGGACAATGTTCATCCTAAGTGTAAGGGGAGGGTAAATGATGATACCTTATAGGATACACTTTCACTTGAGTTTGTTTGTTTGATGGTAGGTGTTTAATAAAACTATGAGAAATACTTGTTAGTGTAATTTTAGCGCCAAATTTAAATTTTTTTACAGCATTTAGGAGTGAAACTTTAGCCTTAGCAAGCGTCTCATGGATAGGAGATTGTATGACTAGCACAAAACCGTACCATTCAGAAAAAATTTCCACCCAAATATGTGAGGTTCGCCTTTAGATTTGATAGGAAAAGCATTTACTATTAGTGCTTATGAGTGTACCGGTAGCATTTAGATTCTAGAACTTGCTTTAGTGATGCATCCCGAGACCACTAGTGAGACTACATTCGTGTGGTAGGATTTACTTCATGATAAGAGGCATTAGGATCACCCTTGTGTTAAACCCGTATTATAATTACTTGACTATTTAAGTCATATTACTTGGCTAGTAAACTCAACTAATTTTTCCCACACCTTAGCGTTGTACTCATTTTTAGTACACGAAACCCCTAGTACACCCCTCCGAGCCTATCTTTTCGTTTCTAACTTTAAGCATTTTACTTAAAGGAAGAATTTGTTACAACCCACTTAAATGTACACCCAAATCGCCTTAGCCTTCCGTGTATGCACTCATTTTTAGTGCATTATTGTTACATGTTTAAACCCTTAGTTAATTATCTAATTGATTACATGGTTGCTAAGTCGAGTCATATCCTTGTACATATTGTTTTGGGACGATTGGGACTCATGGGTAAAGAACTTGTGTTATGGAGTAATGGGGAAGAACATCATATTATTACCCCCATATGTACATTAATCTTAAAAGTACTCCAAGTGTTTTGATTATCTTGATTTGAGTCATTAGATTAGTTTATTGTAAAATATGTAAAAATTCAAGTGTAAGGGGAATATTCATTCCCTATGATGTATTATTTTGGATGGTAGGGTAAAAGTGTATGCAAAAAAAAAAAAAAAAAAAAAAAAAAAAAAAAATTAAGAAAAAAAATATATATATAGAAAAAGAAAAGAAAAAAAGAAAAAAAAAAAACATACGGACTACCATCTCGTTTCAATCTATGTTTATTTTATGTTTTTGTTATTTTTGATTTATTAGCTTAAGTCGAGTCGAGTCTTGGCTTAGCAACGCCATATTGTACATGTAATTAACCAAGATTATTAACTCGCCACCAGTAAAGATTGCCTATATCCAACAAAACCGTGTATTTCATATCCCTACACCTAACGTTATAACCCTTTAAAAAGACCTCTTTGATAGTTTATCCTAGGTGCTTACGCCATGTGGTGGAGGTTTGATCCTTTTCCAAGCCTATGGTAATCTATTTTGCTATGAGAGGTAGTGAGAGATGTTTTCCATTTCCATATTGTGATATATACGTTATTACACCCGAGAGATGTGAGTATCTAAACACTATTTGTGAGGTGCTAGTGTATGACCTCTGTGCTTGTCTTTGGTCTTTAGTGGAACGATTATTTGTTGTAATTACTTTTATATTAGTGTTAAATGACCCCTAACTTGTATTTTGATTAGAATAAAAGCGCATTTGCTTCAGGACAAGCAAATCTCAAGTGTAAGGGTATATGATGAGGCGAAAAATGATCCGTTTTTAGGGGGTCATTTACGCCCGTAATTGAATTTATTTGATCAAATATTGCCCTAAATCGTTTCTTTTGTGATTTTAGGTACTTTTGGAGTGAATTCTGGAAAAGGAAGCATTTTGGACGTTTTTGGAGCATAAAAGTATAGAAAACGGCAAAGTCTTAATTTTCCTTGCTGGGAACAGTACCTGACGGCGTCACCAAGTTCTACATGACGGCGTCAAGAGTATTACAAGAGGTGAAGTGGATAGAGTCCGTGACGGTCCAGAGAGTTTTACACTAAGAGGCATGACGGCGTCACCATAGGCCGTCATGATCCCATTACACGTGACGGCCAAGAGATAATTTGCTATTGACGGCGTCAGATCTGGATCTAGACAATCCGATATTACTATGGGTGGCGGGTTGACGGCGTCAGATTTCTCATCTTGACGCCGTCACGTTGGAAAATCTATATATAGTTTTGTAATTTTCATTTATAAAGAGAGGACAATTAGAGGGATAACTTGGAGAAACCCTAGCATGATTTTATCAGATCTTTCAAGGGTTTTACCCTTTGAAACCTTTCATGTTCAATTAAGACAAGTATCCTTTAAATTCATTCAATATGTCTATGTGTTGTTTGAATATATCTTACGCTTGTCTTGATTTTAACATGCTAGGCTAGATCTCTTGTGTGTTTACTTAGATGTAGTGAAACCTAGATGTTGATTATGGGTTGATTGCATGTTTATAGTTGTTACGGATGAATGATTTCGATGTTAGGCTTAAGAAAACTGGCAGACTTCCATAGGGTAACATGCTTGAACGTCTTAAGAAACATGAACCAATGCGTACTAGGTTTTTATGGTTGTATTTAATGCATGAGCGAATTCTAATGATCCAATGTTAGGAGCTTCTTGCAGGCTCGACATAGGAGTGAAGTAGGAGCTTATAGAGTTGGGGAAGTACGTACGCCACCCTACGAATGGTATTAAGGAATATAACCCGTCATCCACGCAACTGTAACAAACTATCAACCTGTAAAAGATATCTAGGGAGTAATGAAATCTAAGTAAACACAATTTTCCCATTTATTGTTCACTCCACATTAATAATTAGCTTTATTTTCATTTTTGTTATTTTATTTTGATTGCATCTTAGTTATTGGGTTAGTTGACTAGCAACTAATTTCGCCCCTCCTTCTAATACCCGAGATTTTTACTTGATTTTCATAAAATATAAAAATACAAAAGAATCATCCCTCACCTCTAGACTTAATTTTTAAGCTTTC
>CM060684.1:65460035-65485035 GCA_030686995.1 Artemisia argyi | reverse complement strand
CCATCACAATCTCTGATTCTAAACCTCTAATCAACCATTTCTACAATGACAAAGTCAACAATAACCTCTCAACCATCTCGACCCATTCGGAGAACCGCACGTATAAGTGTCAAACCACTTTGGTCCAACCACACAATCAACTTCAGTTCCTCATCCTCGGATGAATTCTCCTCACCCATCAAAAATGAACATTTTCTAAACCTTGCATCTCCATCTCCATCACCCAAAGGACCTAATGAGCTCACTACTCCACCACCAAAAAAATCACCCATTGACCCAACTCCACCAAGTGCTCCAACCCAACCATCCAAAACTCCATCACTATCAACACTACCTAAACTTGAACCAATGGAGTTATTTGGGTCTCCTCCAACATCACCACATCCTTTTGTGCAAGATCTCAATGATCTTCCACCAAGATCAACAAATCCACCACCTTTCACAAATGAAAAACCAAGGCCATTGCCTAACCAAAATGAACCTTTTAACCACAACCAATCACCACAACAAGAGTACCATCAACCAAAACCATTGTTGTTTCACCCCATTTTCAATGACATCCATGGTCCTCTATATGGAGAACCTAACTTTGAAAACCATGATCACCCAATTCCACCACATTCTCAATCCCAATCCTTTGAGTCTTTCTTTCCTTCTTATGAGGAAATTTAAAGCATGATTGAAAATCACCTCCATCAAGCAATGGAATTTTAAACCACCTTGCTTGACTCCATACCAAACCCATCCTCCAATCAAGAACCCAAAACCAACCCACCACCACCATCATCATCAAACGACCCGTTTCCACCCACTCATCACCATGTTTGCTCACAATGTGAGCAAATGCACAAACAAGGTGAAAGCATCAAGATGTTGCTTCACCAATTTGAAAATGAAACCCGTTTTGCTATACAACACATCATAGAGCGTTTGGATGCTCTTTCCCACCCAAACCAATCCTAGACCAACTTTGGAGGCCTTTTGCCCCAATTAGAAAATGTGTTGTATGACTTCTACTTATAGAAGTAGGATTTTCCTTTTCTTTTATTTCTTGGTTCTTTTATCTTTTATTTTATTTTTAGAAGTAGGAGGATAATTTTCATTTCTTGTCTTTGACTTTTTAAAAGTCAAATTTTACTTGAAATGACATCTTTTACTACTTTCTAAATTGCATTGTTGGTTGATCATATATGAGTTGTGATTGTGGTTGCTTATATTGTCATATAGTGTTGTAACTACAACCTTGATTATGTGTCATTATCATCAACTAACCATTTTTTTGTAGGTTCAAAATCCATGTTTCCTATCTTGGCACTCCTTTTAGGGGGAGTATCGACCAATGAGGAGCAAGTGCATACTTCCGCTTCGCTACTCTACTTTCTGTTTCGACAAAAAAGGGGGAGAATGATATATAAACTTATAAACTTAAAATGATTTTCATCACTTAAGTAAAACAAGTTTAATATAACATTTTTTTAAGTCTTAAACACTAAAATTTTGTGAGTTACTTAAAAACAAAGTTTATGTTTTGTCATCAACAAAAAGGGGGAGATTGTTAATACAAATATCGCCTAAAAACGTTATTTATATTTTACGATCTTTACCAAGTTTTGTTAACGACAAAGTGTAAACTTTGGTTTCTAGTAAAACATAATTTTAGTTTAAAGACTTGCATAATTAGACATTTGCTACATTTACATTTCATATAAAACAAAACACTTTTTATATTTCTTAAAATAGAAAAATGTTAACATCACATCATTCATTTATGGTAACTTTGTGTGTTTGACTTACCATAACCTCTTACACATTTTTGGAAGTATTCCACTTTTGATTCAATGTGTTTGACTAGAATTTAGTTGATGTGACTTTGGTTGGTTTAGAAAGATTTATTGCAAAACCTTCTGTCAGCCCGGCGGAACCCTAGAGATACACGGACGGAACCCATCTGAGGGTTTCGCCGTATCCGCCAGGCCTGCAGAATGTTTTTCTATAAACACCAAGCCATTTGTTTGTATTTAGGTTTCATCACTTCTCATTATATTTCACACGTATACATTCATTCATCTAACCCCTTAACATTTCATCTTAATGTGAAGTTTCTTTTGTAGCAAAGAAGTTCACAAGTTCATATAAAGTTACAAGTATTCAACACAACGTTGCAAGACTTGTTAGCTTAGCATTGTGTAGACTTTGTGTAGTTTACACTTCATTTGATTGTGTGTTTTCAGTTGTGATCGGTCAGTATTTTAGGCCTTAAAATACATAGAGTGACGGGAGTTGTTGTACCCTTGTAAAAGAACTAACGGGAGTGGTTGTACCTTTGTAAAAGTACTCGACATCTAGCTTAGTGTCGGTAATCGTGTAAGCGACGTGTAAGGTTTTCTCCGCCGGTGAATGGAGCTTGTTGACTAGTGAAAGAAACTCTCGAGTTGGATACTCGGGGCGTGAACGTAGGGTAAGGAAAAAGAGTCCTTGTAGCCGAACCACGATAAATACTCATGTTGTGGTTCGATCATTTCTTTCTTTATACTTGCATGTTATATTTTGTCTTTGTGTTCATATCTTTGATTAAACGGAAAGTATCAAAAGATAATTAAACGAAAAACCGGTAAAACTATTCAACCCCCCTTCTAGTTTTCCACAATATATATATATATATATATATATATATATATATATATATATATATATATATATATATATATATATATATATACGATTCATTTTTATGTTTTGGTGTATCTTTATTATAAGTTACTGTATCATAGTTAATAGTTCAGTGCATCCACAATGCTGCACTAACTTATAACCTTAATGCACTAAAATTTATAACTGTGATACAGTAACTTTATAACTGTGATGCAGTAATTTTATACCTTTGATGCAGTAAAAAATTTGGCGGGAAAAAAAAATTTGCCAAAAAAAAAAAAAAAAAAAAAATTGGCGTCAAAAAAAATTTTTTTGGGAGGGGGGTAAGGGTGGGGTGGGGGTGACACGTGTCATATGATGTGGCATGGGGGTGACACATGTCGCCCTCACAATCCTTCTTACACTTTTTATTATAAGGGACTTTTTATTTTAACCCATACCTGTATATATATATATATATATATATATATATATATATATATATATATATATATATATATATATATATATATATATATATATATATATATATATATATATATATATATATATATATATATATATATATATATATATATATGATCAAATAAGATCAATCTTTAAGTTGTAAAAATAAGATCCAACTAAAATTTGACAAATGACACTCTTGTTAAAATAAAATTAATTTTTTTTTTATTGAGTAGAACTAAAATTATGAAAGTTCCGATGGTTTTCTTTTTTAAAATGACGAAAACAAGGTGATACACTTTGATTCGATATGCAATGTATCAGGTTAGGATGATACACTTTGATTCGACATGTAAATTTATAGTTGTGTATCACTAATCTAAACTCATGTATCATTTGGTTATTAGTTGCTAAAATGTTAATTCGTATTAATACTTTATTTTTTGTGTAGTATTGCTAATATGATTATCTATAAAATGGTTTTAGTGGTTGTTTATACTAGATCTTATTTTTACTACTTTAAGTTTGATCTCACATTAACCCTCCCCTATATATATATATATATATATATATATACACACACACTAGATTTCGAAGCCCGCCCATGACTTATAATTATCGTTTGAAGGTATTAGTTATCGGAAAATAATATATAAACTTACGTAGACTTGGTGCAAGCTCGCTACCAGACACTCGATATGGATTTCTCTAAGCTCTCCAATATTCTCATAAGTCTTATCACTTGTAGCAAGTATATATCAATTCCATAACGAACACTTCAATGCTTCTGCACCATTTACGGGCATTAAGAACATATACATCATTCGAACGTTCTTACTGCGCTTAACATGCTGATGCAACAACTCCTCAAAACTGTCCGGATTGGGTAACAACTAATAGTGCAGGAGAGAATGCATTTTTGCAGCCTAAAATGTCTACCTCTTAAATAATTAATTTTTTTTTATGGTTCAATTTAGGGGCCCTTAATTTAAGTATTAGTTCTCACTAATAAGCTATGCAACTTTTGATATTCAGCTAAATTTGTCTAATAAATTATGTGAAACACGTTTTCGGCACTCTCCAAGTGAACACCAAACACAGTTTTAAATTATAGATGATGTCTAGAGAATGCTAAACCAATAATCATAAGTGTCTATACTCCTTTTAAATAATTCGCTGAGTGCTCATGAGGTATCCCTCACTTCCAACTACAACTTTAAATAAAACTTTTATTGGCTTTTGAATTCCTTTTGATATCGTATTTAGACGTACTCATAGGCACCAATTAAATTTACACATACCAAACAATGGCATCAGTACTAACACATTAAATAAGATATGCTTAACAACCTCGTAAACTTTAATAAGTGGATTGCTTGTTTCATTTTAGGTACTTCTCTCATTAATTTATTATGACATTATCCATACATTATCCTTTAACAAAAAAAAAACAAATACCATATCCACACTAATTTCCATTCAAACAATCTAATCATTGTGATAAACAGTACCTGTTCAGCTGCATGTCCAATTGGTTTTAGCGACATCCGTCGACCGAGGAACGTGAGGGCTGCATGTCTCTCGATAATCATAAATACGCCTTCTCGCCTGCACGTCAACCAAAAAAGAAAAAAAGGCATTTAATGAAGCAAGAACGATACGTAAAAAAAATTGAATTTCTTGAATGAACTTTTATGTTAGTGCTTTACCAAAATGAACCGCGCGCATATATTTTACGAAAATAAACTTTGTAGCCAGGCGCTGCATATAAATCTGTAACAGTTACACAACAAATTACTTGCAAGAAGTTATCTCAAGTATGTTCATTTAAGCAAATCTCTTGCATAAAGTTGCAACCAACTTGTAATCCTAATATCATATAAGGAACAAACAAATGACATTGGAGTATGTTCGAAAAGGCCAAAAGGTTGCAAATGAAGGTCCCAGAAAAATAAAAAATAAAACAAAATAAACTTATTTTTTGCAAACACAATTACACCAGCTGCTAACTCAGTGGCACTATTTAAAACATACTTAGCTGTGTTGTGATAGTGGTACTACGTTTGATTACCTTGATTTGTCATGTTTGGCAAGAACAACATCAGGCTATCGCCTCGAATATTACTTCCAACACTTGGTACCATGCCTAATGGTTTAGAGAAAACCACATGCCTTCCTTATCATCAAAGCGACTGTTCCATTTCAAGGGGAGATACTAAAGCAAGCAATTATATTGGCGACATTGGTTAAATGTTTGGCATTTGAATAATCCATGTAGTAGTTAAGTTAGAGGACACCATACATATACCTTAGAATATGTGTCAATAGATACAAATTCAACAATACTGAAACTACATAACACTATAATGACATCGCCCTTTTACCACTCAAAGCTAAAAAGGGCTTAGGGTAAGTTCCCTGCGGCTTCTTGGCTTTATTGACTGCATCTAAATACCCCTGCCAAGGCCCAATAAACAAAAGATTAAATCAGAAAATCCTCATTCGATTCGCATATTACGGATTTTATAGTGAAGCCAAACTTAAGAAATAAAAATGACATAAGCAGATTAATCACTATATATCCATACTTGCAAGAAGTTATTACAACAAGTATGTTCATTTAAGTAAGAAAGGTGCAAGTCAGGCTAATTTGTTCTCGTTGACATATTAAACCCAAGTTTTATTACCCGTAAAAGCACGTTCATCAGGTGATCAAAACTATGCCACAAAACCCTGTTGCCAATTCCTTTAATCAGTCAAAATTTGCCATTGTCTTCGAGGGTTGCAGTCATGTTTCAATTTGGAACAGTGTCAATGTTAGTAATAGTCATGAGAGTTATGTTTCCGTCAGTGATGATCAAGTTTCGTATATTGTGGTCAATGGAGAGAGCATGCTCGCCCAAGGTGGACATGATTGGGTTGTTAGGATTGGCAACCCATACTTTCTGGGATTCAGCATCATGGAATTCCAAAGTAACAACCATCATCAAAGAACCCTAATGTGAAATTTCCCAGGACAGAGACAAGTTGATCATTGGAGTTAAGTTGCTTATCGAGTTTAAGAGTCTTCCTGTAGCCGGTTGCAAAACAATTTCCCATTCTTATATGAAAATGAAGAACACTAAAAAAAGTTATGCCAAACATATATATGATCTATTTCTTTTTTCACTGCATATAATTAGAAACAATAAATATGAGATCAGACTCGAGATTTACCTTCCCTTTGAAACCACAAACTGTTGCCCACATATATTTCTCCTTAACATTTATCTATTCTTTTTATATTGTTAAATGACGTAAGATGATGTTCTCTCGGGAACAAACTCATTCAAACCAAGCCCGTTGTAGGTGATATTTCCTGATTTCTTAGAGATAATTATAAACAAATGGAATTAATATGACAAATACATAAGAGCTTTCATCAATGATTTAAGAAGAACATTACTTATCTTGTGATCCTTATTAAAGTCGGTAACTCGTGAACCTAGAATTAGTATTGGTCCAGATAGTTTTTTCAACATTTCCTGGAATAGGATATTTATCCTTTGTGACCTTCCTAAAAACTTATCGACATCTCTAAGGTACAACACTATAGGACTGTTGTTTGCTGTGTTGGTAAGAACCTGTAGCAAAGACATTATGTTTGTGTGACATTTATCTTATGGATCAGCAAAGAAGTATAAAAATACACGATACCTTGTATAGGGTTTGTACAAAAAGATTTTCATCAAAAGACCAGCTGTTAATTGTGCGCCAAAGTGGAGCTGCAAAAAGGAAATACCATAGCTTACGAAAAGAAAAAACACTTTAGCGTACTGATTTTATTTCACAAACTATATAGAAATTTACCTGGATTTATTGGAGCACAACTTGAAGCGAGTTCATTCATATTAGCTACAGTGCATGCATTTCGCTGAAGGGTTAGGGTATTTTAGAGAGGGTCTCTGCAATTATAGAAAAAAATATTGAATACACCATCGATATCATTAGGTGCATCAAATAACTCGGGTCAGTTGCTTATAGCACCATTTTCTATGGAACATGTCAAGGGTCAGATGTCGCTATGATATAAGATTAGCATTTAAAATATATTTAAAGTTGTTATGCTATACTGCAGCAATAACCATAACAACCTTTTGATATCTCTTGTAAATATAACTTTGGTATCAAAATCAGTCTGAGACCATGATGCGTGGGAATTGCACCAGGCTTTACCTCTCGAGGGATCTCGAGAAGCTTACAACCCCCACCAGGCAGTGTACCTGATCGTTGTAGTATAGTATAGTGACAAGTACCGGGGGATTGATCGTTCAACTTGGGAATAGTGTCGCTAGGATTAGAAAACCTAAAGACTAGGTCTAGAGACGAGGGATGATTCTTTTTGTATTTTTATATTTTTAGAAAAGCAAATAAAATCTCGGGTTTTTGGAAGATGGGCGGAATTAGTTGCTAGTCAACTAACCCAAAAACTAAGATGCAATCAAAATAAAATACTAAAAATGAAATTAAACTAAATTATACTAGTGGTGTGAGCAATATATGGGAGAATTGTGTTTACTTAGGTTTCACTACTCCCTAGATATCTTTTACAGGTTAATTACTTGTTACAATTGCGTGGATGACGGATTGTATTCCTTAATACCATTCATGGGGTGGCGTACTTACTTCCCCAATCCTATAAGCTCCTACTTCACTCCTATATCGAGCCGGCTAAGAAGCTCCTAACATGGGATCACTAGAATTCGCTCATGCATTAAATACAATCATAAAAACCTAGTACACATCGGTTCATGTTTCTTAAGACGTTCAAGCAAGTTACACAATGGATATCTGCTAGTTTTCTTAAGCCTAACATTGAAATCATTCATCCATTACAACTATAAACAAGCAATCAACCTATAATCAACATCTAGGTTTCATTACATCTAAGCAAACACATGAAAGATCTAGCCTAGAATGTTAAAATCAAGACAAGCATAAGATATAGTCAAACAACACATAGACATATTGAATGAATTGAAAGAGGACTTATCTTAATTGAACATGAAAGGTTTCAAGGGCTGAAAACCCTTGAAAATACTGTTACAAACGACCTAGGGTTTATTAGGTTCGACCCTAGTATTCTCCACACAAGTTCCTCCATTAATGAATGAAAAATAGAAAAGTATATATAGATTTTGTGAGGTGACGGCGTCAAGAGTAAATGTCTGACACCGTCATCTCGCCGCCAATAAACTCCTCGGACTGCCTAGATCTAGGTTTGACGCCGTCACGTGTAGTCCATCTTCAGGCTGTCACCAAATTAACTCTTGACGCCCTTCTCTTGACGCCTTCAGGTTTTCTCTGGGTCGTCATGGATTTTACTCCTGACGCCGTCACAATTCCCTTCTTGACGCCGTCAGGTACTGTTCTCAGCATGAAAAATTAAGTCTTTGCCGTTTTCTTCACTTTTATGCTCCAAAAACGTCCAAAATGCTTCCTTTTCCAGAATTCACTCCCAAAGTACCTAAAATCACAAAAGGAACGATTTAGGGCAATATTTGTTCAAATAAATTCAATTCCGGGCATAAATGACCCCCTAAAAACGGTTCATTTTTCGCCTCATCAGACCAATCTTCATGATTGTCAGCAGAAAAATCACCATCAAGAGGGACAATCACTATCCTTAGTGAAAATAAGGATCCATTTGATACGACCCTATTTGAAATAACATCAAATAGTACTATTATGCTCAGACTCTATCCTATTTCCAGTGAAATATGTATGACGCAAGTGAGACTGAAAACGAAGCTACAATGATGTCGTACCACATGATTAAAGTGGATCAGGACACCTAGAAAAAAGAAATTCAAAACTGTATACATATACCAGATAAACAGATGAGTCACATTCTAAGCAGTCAAGACACATATTCTATGCTCAAGCATTTTTTAATGGCATGCTATGCTCAACCATGCCGTGAAATCGCATGAAAGGAAAACAATATGTGCAGATGACAAGTCTGAAACTGAGATGGAGATACAACCTTGGTAAATTTCCAAAGAGCCTCTCTAATACACATGGCATCTCATCTCGTACCTAATAAGGAACACACAAGCATTTACCGAAAATTCTTCTTAACAAAGTAATCAAATAAAAGCAAATAGGACATGAAGGTACGTACCAGTCTTCAAATTAACTGTTCCAGTGTTCCCTCCAGTTCTTTTGATATAAACTGCTACACCACATTAGTAGCATCACTACAAAGAAAACGACACCCGCATCAATGAACTTCACAAATAATCAAAAACATGCAACTGTCATCTGTTTTATAAAATCTGAATAACTCACTTTGAATATCCAGTTTCCTATGGTTCTTGATTAGAGGTTCCTGATCCATCTCGTTCCTTCTCCTCTTTGTCGTTGTTATTATAACGTCTTTTCAGTCTTATCAAACAAAATAAAAGAAAAATGAGAGTTCAAGAGTGATAAGAGTTCTACTTGATTAGACTACTTCCAGATAAGAGTTCAAGAGTGATAATGTTTGGTTTACTAACAACCCTACTTTTATCAAGAACCCTAATGTCAAAATCAAGAAACAATCGTTAATTTAATATGAAATAAATCATAATTCAAAGATTAAAAACAAAAATCTTACCTTTGAACGATCACCTTTAACTTTCTAGCAATAATTCTGAAATCTAGGGTTTTTCTCTTGTGGAAAAATATACGTATGTTTTTTCTAATAAGCCGACTAAATTTTATCAAACTAAATGGTAGGGAATTACATACCTTTATCAATAATAGGTTGTAAAATAAATTCCATGGATTGTGTTGGTTCAGTGGAAAAGATGTATGGAAGTCTTACTCACAACCCATGTTTGAATCTAGCACCATGCTTTTTGAGAAACATAAATCCGAATTTTATGAATAGAAAAGGATTGCTTATATGGCCAGAATGTGATGACATGGCACATAATGAATTACTGGGCAATGAGGTGGCGTTTACGTGGCATTATCTACGTGTAACGCCTCCTGTTATATATATATATATATATATATATATATATATATATATATATACAATCCTTCCTGCACTTTTTATTATAAGGAACTTTTTATTTTAACCCATACCTGTATATATATATATATATATATATATATATATATATATATATATATATATATATATATATATATATATATATATATATATATATATAGGGCTATAAACGAACCGGACGAACACGAACGAAGCCTTGTTCATGTTCGTTCATTTAATTTTAACCTGACAATAAACGGACACGGACTCTTAAACGGACGAATTTTCTTGTTCATGTTCGTTTATTAAGAAAATGAATCGTTCATGTTCGTTTATGTTCATTTATTAAGACACTAAACGAACGCTAAACGAACATAAACGATCGAACATAAATGAAAATAGACAAAAAAACAAAAATTTATCGAATTCTTCACAATATATTGTTTTATAAGTGTTGCTTTGTTTAAACAAACCAATTTTTAAAATTATTGTTGATATAAATAAATGACTAAAAACATTATTCATATCTTTCGATATCTCTATGTTTTGATAATGACAAAACGAAAACTCATCAAACCAAAGATTATGACATAAACAAGTATTTAGTAGTAAATACTCATCTTTACCAATTAATCACTTAAGGTATGAATGAACAAAGTGTCTAATGTATTATAAGATCAAAGGAACACTTTTATTAATCACTAGATATTTATAAAATGTCACAAAACATTTTATAACTTTTGTAAAACATTTTTGGCATTAAAAGAATATGTTTAAATCATTACAAATTTGTGAATTCAAATTTTCAACAAAAAATGGCAAATCTAATCCAGAAAAATTTCCCTCACAAAAGGACAAGAAAATCCAACGTTCAGGAGGACGGCCCCCTTAATTTTACTAGGCGGCCCCTTTAATCATTAAGGGGACCGCCCCCTAATTAAGGGGACCGGCACGCTCCAGAACAGTATTTTCTGGCCCTATAAATATTGGATCATTCCACATAATTTTCTCACCTTTTTGCACTAAAAACTTTCTGGTCTAAACATCCCTTTCCATCCTCTAAAAATCCTTTGATCTTATGTACTTTGATCTTTGTTTCAAAGTGATTCAAGCCTCAACACTCAAGTGCAAAGAGAAGAATACTTCTATTAGAAGTATTACAACTTAGTATCATCTTGCTATCTAAGTTGTTTGTTTGTTTCATCTTGTTGATCTTTCATATTTTGGTGAATAAGTTGTATGTATTAGTTAGCTAGATTTAGTTGTAGAATCTAGAATTGTTGTAAGTGTGAAGTGGAACTTGAAGTGAAGAAGTAGTGTTGGATAGTAGTGAAGATAGGAGAGAATAGCAATAGTGACTAGTGGTGAAGAAATTTAAGCTTCCAAGTGGAGAAGACTAGAATACATTATTGGTTTGAAGTTGTGAAGACATTGGTGCTTTGAAGTTGTGAAGTTGCAAGACATTGAAGTCGTGAAGTATTTTATGAAGGCGTGAAGATACTTGTGGTGTGAAGAAGTATAGAAGAAGTAAAAGGTGTGAAGAAGTTGTGGTGTGATATTTGGTGTGAGATTGGTTCTAGCTACTATTAGAACTCGACATTTTGCTTTGTGTCGTTAATTGGTGTAAGCTTTTGGTGTGTACGGTTTTCTCCGCCATAAGGGAGGTTATTGACTTAGTGAAGAAAACTCTCGAGTTCGGTGCTCAGGGAGTGGAGTAGGGCAAGGAAGGTGTCCTTGTAGCCGAACCACTATAAATCCTTTGTCTCTCGGTTTGATCTTTCCATCTCTCATTCTTTACTTGTTTACTTATTTGCTTCTCGTACATTATTATTATTGTGTGTTGTGCATATATTGATTTCACATAAAGATCAAACTAGGTTCCATTTAAAACATTAATTATACATTAGTAAAATATAAGTATATACAATTATTAAAACACATATACATATATAAATACTTACTTATAATTAAGTGAGATATATGAAATTATAATTTCTATTCAACACTTTAAATAAGTAGTATCTATGTGATATATGTAAATTAATTTGTATTTATACTTTAGCTTCAAAGGTTTTTACGATAACCATTAATTCTTTGAAAGCAAACTTTTATTAAACGAAAAAGACGCAAAACTATTCAACCCCCCCCCCCTTCTAGTTTTTCACAATTGGTATCAGAGTCACGTCTAGCAAGATTTTTAAAATATATTGTATTTTAAAACTTGTAACGATCTATGGAATTCGAAAAATATCTAGAAGGGGAATTTACGCAAAAACCACCATTATTTGAAAATTATCATTTTCTTGAATGGAAAAACAAATTTGAAAATTATGTGAAATCAATAGATCTTGATCTTTGGCATATCATTTCAATTGGTGATCTTAAACCAACCAAAATGGATTTTGAAAATCAACATAATAATCTTCAAACCAAAATTGATAAAAACACTAAAGCCAAATTACTTATTTTCAAAACTCTACCAAGAGTTAAATATGAAAGATTATTTCGTTGTAAAACGGCAAATGATATTTGGAAATGTCTTTTAAAGTTTCACCAAGAGAAATGTAAAATCAAAGATGATAAACTTGATATTGCACAAGAAATAGTTAATCTAGAAAATTTAATAAATAAATATTTAGTTGAAACAAACACATGTACTACTAGTTCAAATGTGATCATTGAAGGTATCTATAACGAAGAATACATGAGCCAAATCCGAAGAAAGAGCGTTAACAAATCATGGTGCAACTAGTGCAAAGAAGACGATGATAATACGACTTATGAGAATATTCAAACAAATGTGAACACAAGTATTGATGGCAAGGACTACATGCGTCTAGATCCAAGCGAAACTACAAACAATACATGGAACGACATGGACAATGGAATTGATCACCGTATAGCATGTGAAGAATGTACAACTACAAATAAGGTACAATCCAAAACCAAACATTTTTGCTATGATCAATTTATATTAGAATTTTCAAAAATAAAAAACAACTTCAAACATTTTTGCAACATTGACTCAAAAATTATTTTTAAAAACGAATCTTCAACATCCGCTGAAAACAACTTTGAAAAAGAAATAATTTTAGAAGATAAAATGTCTAGAATTGAAAGTAATATTGAAATTGATCTTGAATGTAAAAAATGTCAAGACTACAAACATGAAATTAAAATGGAAAATGAAAAAGCAAAAACATTGGCAAAATTCGAAAATAGTTTTAAATCTTTAAAATATCTTCTCAACATTCAAAAGTCATTTTATGATAAAACCGGCTTAGGATTTATCGTAAATGATCCTTCAACAAATGTATCAAAACAAATAAAATTTGTTAAACCTAGTGAATAAATTTAGAACTAATACTATTAAAACTTATTATTTATTACTCTAGTCAAGAAAGTCATTGTTTGTTAATTAAAACAAACTATTGATGAATTCTTGTACTTATCGACGACATCCTCATCATGTGCATTCAAATGCAATGGATGTTCTCATCTAACCAACTAGGACCCATGAGAATCTGGGTACCAAGCTTTTTATCATGTTTTAGGTAATTAACGAACGAAGAGTCTATTACGTGCTGATATACTCATCTCGCTCTATTACCTTTGACGGCTATTGGTTTCTATCACGTTGTTTCACATTCTGCAAATATTTCGCCTATGACGTCGTTGCGGGAATCTTCTCGTCTCGGCATTTTGTTCTTCACTCTTGAAGTATTGGTATCATGGTGTGTCCGTTACCATTTCAAGATAAAGCCTCCAAAGCACAATTTTTATTAGCCTTCACGACTTGTGATGATTGGTGTGATCGATTAAGAATCTCGGATCTAGCTCCCTTGATTTCTATTGCGTTGGAATGTTAATTGGCTACTTAGACATGTTTTGGACAAACTCTTAAGATTTCTTCTATTTCCCTCATGCCCACTCTTAAAGAAAAGCTGGACCTGAGATAAGTTTTCTTTTCAAAAACTTGCCAATATTACATTATATTTTAGAATGCTTTAATTAGTATGTGAATATGATTTAACTTATAAGTTGCCATGCTTTTTGATCATTAATACTAATATATGCATATATGATATTAGCATTATTAACCTTCTTGTTGTTTAGTCTATTATCATTTTTCTTAATCTTATATGACCTATAGTAGAATACTTTCCACTTAAGCTATATGATCTTACTATTTGCATAAATAGATGTATTATAATTGAGACTTGTTAGTAACTTGATATTATGATGCTCTTTGTATACATATATATACACATGTCTATCTTGTATCCATGAATAATCTACTTTGCTCCTTTCTATCTCATTGCATTTAGATCATAAATATCTACCATCTCTCTTTCATATCTTTAGGTGTCATTAGAGATGATTATGTGTGACAATGGGCTTAATTGATTCTCTTGAGCTTGATAAGTTTCCATTTCAAATCCTTCACTTGCAATTTTTTGTTATCATGATCAAAACATCATGTTTAAAACTTCTCTCTTTTTGAATGAAAATCTTTCAAATATCTATATTATTTTTCTTGAAACAATTTGCTTAACGAAATTTTTTTTCATAACCTTATTTTAATCAAAAACAAGATTGAATTTTTTTTTATTACATGTTATGAAACAAAATTTAATTTGTTTTATTGTAATGCACACTTGAATTTACTTCAAAACATTGTTGAATAAAACTAAAAACGTTTTGCTTAAAACACATTTGATTTTCTCACATGTGTCATACACTCCTATTGGAAATGACATTCACAATTTAATCAAATCATTTCATGAGAATCATGGCATGCCCATATGGATCTTGTTTGTAACAAGTCTTGAAGTCCATATAATCATATCCACCTATTTGTTACTTGTTAACAATCATTTATATGTTTGCTCTAGACTAAATGTTATCATCTTCATATTGTTACACATTTAACTTATGTGCTTTATTGTCTCCTTTGTTGCATATCTTAATTGATAAATTAATAGATAGCATGATTATTAGAAATTAATTGCCTAATTTAATTATTTCTATATCACTCTCTACATTCATGAATAGTATGCCCTATATTGCCTCAAAGAGTTGAACTTACTTGAATCCAAATCCAAAAACACAACCTTTTTGAAAATTTTCTGCCAAAAACCCATTTCTGGCATTCTGGGAATCACCAGATGGGCGGCCCCCTTAATTATATAAGGTGGCCCCCTTAATGATTAAGGGGACCGGCCCCTAATTAGGGGGACCGTCCATCTGATGGTCGGGGATACTGTTTTCTTTATCACTTTTTGACCCATTTCAGCCTATACTTCCCAAAATTCACAAACATATTTTGTCTCATACTATCTCTCAAAATTTACCTTCCTAAACCACATTTCTCATACACTATAAATACCCTCTTCCCATCATTAATGCCATCACACCCAAACATGTCATCTCCCAACAACCAAAAACCAAAGATTTCAAGAATCGCAAGGATCTCCGTCAAACCCGTTTGGAGGAGAAAACTTGATTCTTGTCATAACTCAAATGATGTGGTTCCAAGTCAATCAACAACTAAACCTCAAACCCACACTAATGAGTCATCTCACAACCTATCATCAACTCATGCCCTCATTAATGCTTCTTCTTAAGATGAGCATGCTCAATCCCAAAACAACAATCCCAACATCTCAAACAATACTTCACATGTTGCTCATTCAACAAAAACACCACTCACTCATGAAGAAACTCCTCCACCCTTTTCATGTTTTCATGACTACCCAAGCTCAACCATGTCTCCACCACCAAGAATACCACCACCACATCCTACAACCTCACATGCCATTCCTATGTTGCATGTTCAAACCTTCACCCAAGACAACTATCATGTTCCACCACCAACACCTTCCTCCGAACACTTGAAGTTTGTTGAGGAGCTAAAAGAGGCTCATGAGCTTAGTGCTCTTTTAGCATTACATCTTGCTCAACGCAATTTGGATCCACCACAATCAAGCTCACCATCATCACCACACAACATCAACCAAATTGAGAAGCATGTTGACAATTGCCCTTGTTGCATCTTCCTTCAACAACAAACCATTGCTTTGAATGAGCACTTCACTTGGATTGGGTATCTTCTTACAAGATCTCAACAAACACCATCACTTGAACAACATCAAAACCCTCAATCAACAAACCCTACCTCTAACCCACCACCTACAAGTTCCACATCTCCAAACTCTCCAACATCCATGCAACCAAAAGTTTATCTCCACTAAACCACCAAGCATTTTATATGCTTATGTTTCTCATTTTCAAATAAAACTCTTCAACCATTTTGGGATTCAAGAAAGTTTGGTGACACTCCTTGTTAGCACAATAGGATGCTATACTTAGTCTTAGTATTCTATATTTATGGCTTTTGTAACAATGATTATGGGTTGACATAATCATTTTCTATCAATAAATGACTTAATATGTGTTCCTTATTATCTTTTGCCATGCTTATTAATTGTTGGTATTATGATATATGTGTTTGCTTGTGCCATGCTTGTGCTTCAAATATTTTTTGCAAGAATTCCAATTCTCGAACCCTTGGTGCCCTCAAACGAGGGGGAGCATACATCAAGGGGGAGCTTCCTTTCTATTGGTTTAAACATTTTTGATTTTACAAAAAGGGGGAGAAGGTGAATATAAACTCACTAAATACTTGTCTTAAAATTAATTTTTGGATTTAATGAGTTTAGGTTTTGTAATCATCAAAAAGGGGAGATTGTTGATATAAATAAATGACTAAAAATGTTATTCATGTCTTTCGATATCTCTATGTTTTGATAATGACAAAACGAAAACTCATCAAACCAAAGATTATGACATAAACAAGTATTTAGTAGTAAATACTCATCTTTACTAATTAATCACTTAAGGTATGAATGAACAAAGTGTCTAATGTATTATAAGATCAAAGGAACACTTTTGTTAATCACTAGATATTTATAAAATGTCACAAAACATTTTATAACTGTTGTAAAACATTTTTGGCATTAAAAGAATATGTTTAAATCATTACAAATTTGTGAATTCAAATTTTCAACCAAAAATGGCAAATCTAATCCAAAAAAATTTCCCTCACAAAAGGACAAGAAAATCCAACGTTCAGGAGGGCGCCCCCCTTAATTTTACTAGGCGGCCCCCTTAATCATTAAGGGGACCGCCCCCTAATTAAGGGGAGCGGCACGCTCCAGAACAGTATTTTCTGGCCCTATAAATATTGGACCATTCCACATATTTTTCTCACCTTTTTGCACTAAAAACTTTCTGATCTAAACATCCCTCTCCATCCTCTAAAAATCCTTTGATCTTATATACTTTGATCTTTGTTTCAAAGTGATTCAAGCCTCAACACTCAAGTGCAAAGAGAAGAATACTTCTATTAGAAGTATTACAACTTAGTATCATCTTGCTATCTAAGTTGTTTGTTTGTTTCATCTTGTTGATCTTTCATATTTTGGTGAATAAGTTGTATATATTAGTTAGCTAGATTTAGTTGTAGAATCTAGAATTGTTGTAAGTGTGAAGTGGAACTTGAAGTGAAGAAGTAGTGTTGGATAGTAGTGAAGATAGAAGAGAATAGCAATAGTGACTAGTGGTGAAGAAATTGAAGCTTCCAAGTGGAGAAGACTAGAAGACATTATTGGTTTGAAGTTGTGAAGACATTGGTGCTTTGAAGTTGTGGAGTTGCATGACATTGAAGTCGTGAAGTATTTTATGAAGGCGTGAAGATACTTGTGGTGTGAAGAAGTATAGAAGAAGTAAAAGGTGTGAAGAAGTTGTGGTGTGATATTTGGTGTGAGATTGGTTCTAGCTACTATTAGAACTCGACATTTTGCTTTGTGTCGTTAATTGGTGTAAGCTTTTGGTGTGTACGGTTTTCTCCGCCATAAGGGAGGTTATTGACTTAGTGAAGAAAACCCTCGAGTTCGGTGCTCGGGGAGTGGAGTAGGGCAAGGAAGGTGTCCTTGTAGCCGAACCACTATAAATCCTTTGTCTCTCGGTTTGATCTTTCCATCTCTCATTCTTTACTTGTTTACTTATTTGCTTCTCGTACATTATTATTATTGTGTGTTGTGCATATATTGATTTCACATAAAGATCAAACTAGGTTCCATTTAAAACATATATTATACATTAGTGAAATATAAGTATGTACAATTATTAAAACACATATACATATATAAATACTTACTTATAATTAAGTGAGATATATGAAATTATAATTTCTATTAAACACTTTAAATAAGTAGTATCTATGTGATATATGTAAATTAATTTGTATCTATACTTTAGCTTCAAAGGTTTTTACGATAACCATTAATTCTTTGAAAGCAAGCTTTTATTAAACGAAAAAGACGCAAAACTATTCAACCCCCCCTTCTAGTTTTCCACAATTATAAAATTAAAATATATGATATATGAACATAAATAGATAAATAAACATAAACGAATTTTAACGAACGCCTAATCGGACGTTCACGAACATAAATGAACGAATGAGACTTTTGTTCATGTTCGTTCATTTAACTAAACGAACGTAAAATATTCTTCATGTTCGTTCATTTAATAAACGAACGAACACAAACGAACTTTTAACCGAACAGTTCATGAAATGTTCACTGAACGTTCAGTTCGTTTACAGCCCTATATATATATATATATATGTGTGTGTGTGTGTGTGTGTGTGTGTGTGTATATGTATATATATATATATATATATGTATATATATATATATAGGTATGCATACATATATATATATATGTATATATATATATATATATATATATATATATATATATATATATATATATATATATATATATATATATATATATATATATATGTATATATATATATATATCTCTATATATTATATATAACAGGAGGCGTTACACGTAGATAATGCCACGTAAACGCCACCTCATTGCCCAGTAATTCATTATCAGCCACGTCATCAGCCATGTCAACACATTTAGGCCATGTCAGCAATTTTTTATTAAATTTATTTCTTTTGCAATTTTTTACTAAATAATTTCTATAAGTTCTATAATGTAAGCAGCCAACATGGGATATCAATTGTTACTATTATCAAAATTTCGGAATAATTTTTTAAAATATGATACTGTCATGGTTCGAACTCTCATTGTTTTATAGAGTAAACATGTATCTTAACCATTGGAGCATTCCCATGGTTGTGATTAAAGTTGCAAGTTATAATTGATATTGCATGAAATCACATAACTATGATAATCTCTACAACTTAAAACCCTAATCTCACGTAAAAGAAATCTCAGTTCATTCACAATATACTTTTTCTCCAAACCCTAATTTGAGCTTTTCCTCAACCTTTTTCTTCTCTCAATTCTCTCACGCTCATTTTCTATTTTTGTGTGCGGGTTTGAAAATACCAGTGTGCATACAAGGTTAGAACTTTTATGCCTCTGTAAGTATTAATCTCTTCTTCATGTATCCTTAATTACAGGTATGACTACTTTAACAAGACTATGAAATTGAATGTCACCGACCACGTACAATATGAAATACAATCCCGTGTACAGTGAGGTTGTACACAGTGTTGTAAAGAGTGTATGTTGAATGTAGGAAAAAACCTAAAGAGAGTTGTTGTCAACCTCTGCAACATACAAACTTTGTAAATTGTTACTGTGTCATAACCTTGGCCATATTGTTACTGTGTTGAACAATGTTACAGAGAGATGCTGACAGAAAGTTGTTGAGGTACTATTAGAAACAGGGTTGTTCAGGTATATTTACTAAAACTTAAAACTCTAATAGTAATCAAGAGTGTAATATAATAAGATTATGGTTTAAATATAAGAAACTAAGAGGAGAATCAAAAGAGAAAAACTACCTAATGTGTTCTATCATAAAAAGATGTACGAGATTTGAATTAATAATTCGCATTAAAGATTGTCCACTGATTCTTATAATTCATCTTAAGGAGCATCCAAACAGCACGAATACAGAGGTCCATATGGAAGTGGCAAACAATCAGCACCCGGTTAGTTACTTGGTTGCTAAAATCATATACGGAGTAAGTTGAAGGTACTTATTTCATGTTTTGGCAATATATAGAATACAAGGGACAAAGGAGCATGGGCGAAAAGGAAGGGAATCCCATGTACCAAAATGAAACAGCAGTATAACCAAGGTATCTCAGTTCATTTATCTAACTATAATAGTTGGTAAGCAATGTTCTAGCAATATTGTGATTGTCATTATAGGTAAACTTGCAAGGTCAATTCTGGAAGTGTTTGTATTCCCTGGGAAAAAACATGGTGTCTTAGCCTATTGGTAGAGCAAAAACTAAGTGAAAAAAAGAAAAAAATTCAGATTCACGATTAAACAAGTTGTACAAATTATTCGAGTTGTTGTTATAGGTAAACATGTTGGATGGCGAAAAAAGAACCAAAAAATGGCTGCAGATGGAGAAATAAGGTTAATTGTTTTTATTTTTTTATTTTTGAATTTCAGCTCTCATTGCTAAACACATTTTTTAAAAGGTTGTTTTACGGGTAGTTTTACGTTGTTTAAAATGCAATGGTAAAAAGCTATAAAAATTGTTGAAACTTGTGTCTCGCTGTGCTTAAGTTATTGTTGGAAAGTCAGAAATGTATATTTAATATGTTAATCTTCATGGGTATTGACATGACTTCCTAAAATTACAGATTGGCACCAGTGCAATCGGTGCAGTTGGTCGTTATGCCCACCGTTTCTCCTCAAAGTCGAATGGGCGTATTACTGGAAAATAGGAAGGTATTTTTTGAATACTTCGTTGTGCTATTGTTCTTCTTTAGTTCCGTGTTGGTTTGAGTGACTCAACTGGCGTGTTTGCATCTTAGATAATCATGCATGGCCACAACCTTGATTTGTTTTATGTATTCCTATAAAGAAAAGAGAACTAAACTTTAATTTTACCACTACTGTAGTGGTGCACTTGAACTTGAAGTAGGCGGAGGAAGAAAAATATCAAAGTTAAGCACTGTCAAAATGTTGTACACACTTGGGATTCAGGTAATTACCATGTAAAAAGAAAGTTGTCCTTTTTTTTACACCGCCCGTTTATTGATTTTCTTTTATACATGTAAGGTATATACTAGAAACTTGAGTTAGCAATGAGTTTCTTCACTTTAATTTCTATGAGAAGAAGTTACGGGAGAACACCACTTATGAATTCTTTGAAGCATCACAAGAGGCTGACCCTTAAGCAACGCTTTTCATGAATGATTTTAACGTCGCTGAGAGCTGTAAAGATGTTAAATCAACCGTGGACACTTATATATTGAAAATGAGGGAGTTGAGGAGATTTGGAGTCTTGATTGACGTGCCAAACCTTCCTTTAATGCGGATAAATATCGATGCATTGGTCAAATGGTACCCACTTTCAAGTGAAGCCGATCTCCTGAAACAGGTGAATGAATTTCTTCTATTTACTGTCTGTTTATCTATATTACCTCCTGATTAGAGGTGGCTTCTGGGCCCAAAGGGGTCTGGACCTATATGCGGACACTTCTTTGAAGTTATAACTCGAGAACTAATCCTTTGTTTTTCAAAATCCATAAACAGTCTCTTTATAACATGTTATGTTACAGCTTCTGAATTTGTTTTTTTCCTTTAATATCAGTCACTTTCAAAATGCACATTCAAACAACCTGTATCTAATAAAGCTATGAAGGTACAGCATCAACTCCATCTTTTTTATATGTAACAAAGAAAAGCATGACAATAAAAAGTCATGTGGTTCTGTTCAGGTGGTGTGGTTCAGGTTGCAGCTACATTATCACTCAGACATACACAAATGGTAACAATGAGTAACCGGCAGGCACTTGCTAAATCATAAAATTTATCATGTTTCTTCTTAACATGTCTCATTCTACTAATAATCAGTGAATGTACTTACGAATAAGATAAAAGTGTCTTAATTGGGTGTTAAGAAAATAATTGAAGACCTGAGATAATAAGCAAAAGTGTCAATTGATTAAAAAAGATAAATTTTATATCATTTGTGACAGGTGTAGATATGCATGCCAGTGTCGTGCATAACCAACCGGCCTCACACAATGGCGGTGTACAAACATCAGTTGCAGGTTCTATTGCCCAAATTTTGCTGCATTCTACGCTTTATACTGAGCTTTTGGAGTGTGGATGCTGCGTTGGCGAGGATGAAGATTGATATTCAGGATGCGATTAAGACCCCACCGTGTATTCAAAAAAGACTTAGGACATACGTGTTCTTAATACTTTTGCTAATCAGAATCGTAAGAGTCCCATGAAGCCGAATGATGAGCCACCTACTTGGACCATGAAGATAATAGGTCAGATATTGGAGGAGAGTATGGATCCTGAGCATGCCGGGATGATGCAAAACTCGAGTCCCATTGTACCCAAAATTTTTGGCTTTTTTTTTTAAAAGGGGACTATTTCGTTGCACCAGAGGCTGTATCATGGTAATCATATGATTTTGTGGGATAGTGCTAGAACACCGACACCTCATGAAGGGTTTGGGGTGAAAAGAAAAGGGGATAAGGAGTTTACTGCAAATATACGGTTGGAAATGAATTACATGCCTGAGAAATACAAGCTTGGGGTACCACATGGTAGTGGCAGAGGAATTGAAGATCACCCACAAGCACAAGTGAGGTCAGTGAAAATCATCTCTTGGCAAGGAGGACAATAACCACTATGAAAAAATGATTCACAATCGGGTTGCCCAAATCATCGCTTCTTTTCACAAGGCATAGAACATAAGTGTGGGTCCCTACCCTGAACGGCAGCATTATTCTTGGAATTTGAGAGCGGACAGCACTTGTCACTGCAACAATGTCTACCACAGCTCTTCTTTCGCCCACAAGGTTTATCACATCTGAATGTTGCATCTCCTTCCATCATAGTGGTGGTGGTAAAACATTCCACAGTCTGAGAAGTTGATTGACAACGACATTTCTGAGTAACCATTACCCTACATGGTGCACACGACCTTGGATGACATGTCTCTTTACAGCGATGTAACCCACACGGGAGGGTTTTGTCACTTATCTTAGAACAGGTTGGGATTGGATCCAAACAACTTTTTCTCTCCTCTTCTAAGCTTGATTTACCACAATAGCATGAGGTGATCATTCCTGGCAACAATTCACAGTCCCCACAAACACCAGGATGACACGTTTCTTTGCAGACATGGTTTCCACACCCAAGAGTTTTATACAATATTACTCAAAGTATCTCATTTACTGAGGGATGGCATGCCTTTCCCCAACAAGAAAGGTGGGCCACATCAGAAATGTAGAAGATGCAGTAATTAGAACAAATGTGCAATGCAATACACGGGGGAAGGCATCCTTGGGAATTTCGGGAGAAAGCTGCACGCTGTATTGAAATCAGATACAGATCCTGAACGTCTCACAGTTCTAGAATCACTGTTTCGTACACATCTAAGTGTAATCCATTTGGCAGATCAAAATAGCACATGAAAATGCTTAGCGAGCCACCCTTCCATATTTAGTCCTTCCCTCAGTTGATAATGGGTGCAAATACCAAATCCTATAATCATTTACAAGGATAATCAGGTAACCCTTTCACTTTTTATCACCGTGTTAGCCTCACAACAGCTCACTGCCAACAGCGCGGACCCCGGTTTGTTCACAACCAACAGTGCGCAATTGGTTAAATAGATTGGAACTGTTTTTTATTAGTGAGTTTGCAAAGAAAATAGCCAGAAAATAGTGTACGGCATCATAAAAAAGTTATTATCTGTTGTGTTTTAGAGACAAAATCCAGATGTGCAAATGCATAATCTGTTTTACAAACATTCCAAACACCAACTAAGGTTTGAGTGGAACTTGGTAATATAGAGTGTCTCAGTTAATGAATAGTTTTTAGATTAGGAACCTTGTGGTTACTATAGACAATCAACGCTTAAAACTTACTTTGATTGGCTACTTGAATTATAACTCAAATAGACTAAAAGATTCAGATCTGAAAATTTTGGCCAAAAGGTGAATTGATCTAATGAAATCAGGTTACGTGTTGCCCAAAATTTTATTTTATGCTCTAGACATAGAGCCTCATAAATGTTTATTTCAATTATATAGAGTAATATTTTAATAATGTTTTTTTGTAGAGTTGAATTCCGAGTATCATAGCAAGGATGCAGAGACTATTCGAATGGTACTCGGAATTAATATTGGGTTTCAATACCTTTCTTTCAAAGCAATGTGAAGTCATCCTCAATGAGCTACAAGCTAAGAAGCCAACCTGCATTTGCACTATCGAATTGGGGCCTGGGCATGTTGTCGCCTCAAACTGAAAGTCTACTAAGTCGTTTGCCATTAACAAAACTAAAAAGTCGATTCGGGACTGAAGTGAGTGGAGTAAGCTCTACCTGGTATGTGTTTGTTGACCATTCGTAAAAGACTTGGATTTTGTATTGTTTTCGTTTATATGATTTTCTTTGTCCGACTTATCTTTTGTAATGCCTCAAACCGCCAATATTAAATCTCACTTTTCACAAATCAAAGGTAGCCTGGCCACGCGTGATCCTTTTAAATGATAAGGTACATAGTTTCATCGTTAGGATTCTTAATATCCCATTTACAAGTTATTTTATTGTTTCATTGACGTTGTAATGATTTCATTACCATTGAAGGACCGGAAACACGCCGTCTACCTTATTGATGAAGATGACGATTAACAAAACTTTCTTTATTTGCTTATACTTTGAACAGGTATCTTTGACTTTCTCTTATGCAGGTTAGTTCATATTATACAACTTAAAACTTGGTAGTTATTGTTACAAGTTATCAATAATGATTGTTACGTATGACATAAATCTT
>CM060684.1:65354648-65459535 GCA_030686995.1 Artemisia argyi | reverse complement strand
ATATAGATATATATATATATATATATATATATATATATATATATATATATATATATATATAATATATAGATATAGATGTATATATATCTATATCTATATACGTATATATATATATATTATCTATATCTATATACGTATATATATATATATATTATATATATATATATATATATATATATATATATATATATATATATATATCTATATACGTATATATTATATATATATATATATATATATATATATATATATATATATATTATATATATACATATATATACGTATATTTATATATATACGTATATATATATATATATATATATATATATATATATATGTATATATATATATATTGACTAGGTAAGGTTTAATAAATATGTTGTTTCATCTGTCTTGTTCACTTTAATATTAAAGGTTGGACAAATTTTGAAACAATACAATTATCTTTTGAATGATTAATGTTAACAGCTTATATTGATGTACCTGTTTGGTTCACTTTTATATTTATAGTTGTTAGTTTTCTTTTCACAAAAAAGTATAGTTCTCAAAATGCATATATGTTTTATTGCTAATACAATATCAATAAAAAGAGTGCGCATGCGTTATTTAGAGTGCATATGTGTTTCTATAGATTCTGATGAATTTGATGTTTTCTGTGCATATGTGTTTTTAAAGTTTCGGAGTTTGAATGTATTGAAAGTGCATATATATTTTTACTTATGATATAAGGATATTTTGTGTTTAGTTCTAATTAAGGATGCACTTGTGTTTTGTGATTAAGGATATGCTAGTTTCTCAAAGAAATCAATAATTTGTTGTTGTGTACACAAGCCAAAAATACGTTATGCATATGTGTTTCGTTAGTTGTAAGATTAAATAATTTGTTTATGAATTGGTTGTGGTTACAGGTACGAGTATGATGTGCGATGTGAAGTGTGCACATGCGTTTTGTACATACTATTTAGTGAGAAGATAGTTATTATAAAGAAGTGAAGAGAAAATACATGTGCATATACAACAAACCCAAATTGGTTCTATTAAAGATTAGTAGACGCGGCTATACATCAACAAAACTTTCATTTATCTTTACTTTTAGAATTTTGTATTTGAATTGTAAAGACACATGTGCACATTGACGAATGCGAATACACGTACATACAAAGATCACGAGAGTATCTTATTGCGTAAATTATTATTAGTGTACACATGTATAATCAATATATTGTACTTCCTTTTCCTTTTAGACATTTGTATAATGTTTATGTTCTTGATTTAAGTTTTGAATATTAAACATTTGTACGCTAAAACATATGTGCAATTATCTTCTTAAGCGAAACACATACGCACCTTATGTTGAAAAAAAAACTATTCAAAAAATTAAGGAGTTTAAGCGATTGAACACTACATTATGAAAAAAAAAACACATGTGCACCTTGATATCATGCATTCTGGAAAAAATTATTAAAAAAAAAAAAAAAAAAAAAAAAAAAAAAAAAAAAATCCTAAAAATTAGGAATTAGAGAAAACGTTTTTATTAAAAAAATTAAAAAAAAATGTATTTTATTATTATACCCTTTTGAATTAAAAAATAAAAATAAATGTTTAAAAAATCTGATTGGTTGATATTGGTTCTCGCAATTTATTTGGTTCTGAAAGGAACCCTACCCTATATATATATATATATGTGTGTGTGTGTGTGTGTGTATGTGTGTGTGTGTTATACACACACACACACACACACATACATATATACACACACACACACACACACATATATACACACACACACACACACACACACATATATATATATATATATATATATATATATATATATATATATATATACATATATATATATATATATATATATATATATAGAGAGAGAGAGAGAGAGAGAGATGGGATATTATGAGAAGGGTTCTTAAAATGAGAAGCGTAGGAAGGATTGTGGGAGTGACATGTGTCACTTTGCCACATCATCATCCCACATCATATGACATGGTTATAAAGTTACTGCATCACATTTATAACTGTGATGCAGTAACTTTTTATACTGAATCACATTTATAAAGTTACTGCATCACATTTATGATGCAGTAAAATCATAACTGTGATGCAGTAACAGTGAGGTAGGAAACGTGATGCAGTAAGTGAGATGCAGTAAAATCATAAGTGTGATGCAGTAAAATCATAACTGTGATGCAGTAACAGTGAGGTAGGAAACGTGATGCAGTAACCGAGATGCAGTAAAATCATAAGTGTGATGCAGTAACCGTGATGCGGTAAATTTTGGCGGGAATTTATTATTATTATTTTTTATTTATTTATTTTTTTTTGCCAAAAAAAATTTTTTTTTGCGGGAATTTTTTTTTCGGGGCGTGGGGGGTGGGGTGGGGGTGGGGTGACACATGTCATATGATGTGTCATGTGATATGGCATAGGGATGACACATGTCACTCCCACAATCCTTCCTACCCTTCTTATTTTAAATCCCTTCTCATTCTATCCCTACCCTATATATATATATATATACATATATATACATATATATATACATATATATATATATATATATATATATATATATATATATATATATATATGTTAATACAAATATCGCCTAAAAACGTTATTTATATTTTACGATCTTTGTTAAGTTTTGTTAACGACAAAGTGTAAACTTTGGTTTCTAGTAAAACATAATTTTAGTTTAAAGACTTGCATAATTAGACATTTGCTACATTTACATTTAATATAAAAGACAACACTTTTTATATTTCTTAAAATAGAAAAATGTTAACATCACATCATTCATTTATGGTAACTTTGTGTGTTTGACTTACCATAACCTCTTACACATTTTTGGAAGTATTCCACTTTTGATTCAATGTGTTTGACTAGAATTTAGTTGATGTGACTTTGGTTGGTTTGTAAAGATTTATTACAAAAACTTCTGTCATCCCGGCGGAACCCTGGAGATACACGGGCGGAACCCATCTGAGGGTTCCGCCGTATCCGCCAGGCCTGCAGAATGTTTTGGTATAAATACCAAGCCATTTGTTTGTATTTAGGTGTCATCACTTCTCATTATATTTCACACATATACATTCATTCATCTAACCCCTTAACATTTCATCTTAATGTGAAGTTTCTTTTGTAGAAAAGAAGTTCACAAGTTTATATAAAGTTACAAGTATTCAACACAACGTTGCAAGACTTGTTAGCTTAGCATCGTGTAGACTTTGTGTAGTTTACACTTCATTTGATTGTGTGTTTTCAGTTGTGATCGGTTAGTATTTTAGGCCTTAAAATATATAGAGTGACGAGAGTTGTTGTACCCTTGTAAAAGAACTAACGGGAGTGGTTGTACCCTTGTAAAAGAACTCGACATCTAGCTTAGTGTCGGTAATCATGTAAGCGAGGTGTAAGGTTTTCTCTGCCGGTGAAAGAAGCTTGTTGACTAGTGAAAGAAAATCTCGAGTTGGATACTCGGGGCCTGGACGTTAGGCAAGGAAAAAGAGTCCTTGTAGCCGAACCACGATAAATACCCGTGTTGTGGTTTGATCGTTTCTTTCTTTATACTTGCATGTTATATTTTGTCTTTGTGTTCATATCTTTGATTAAACGGAAAGTTTCAAAAGATAATTAAACGAAAAACCGGTAAAACTCCTAGAGGTCTTCGTCTAGACTACTCTCTCATTCCACACACTTTTGTCCCACTAAGTGATAGGAGAGTCTACAAAGCCCAAGGAAAACGTTCTCATCCTCCTACCTCCTCATCATCATCCTCAATGAGTGAAGATGAGACTTTGCCCAACTCTAGGCTCCCGCCTCTAAAATACCTTTCCCAACTTCCAGATATTCCAAATGAGTCGGCGGAGTTCAAGCAAACAAAGGGGATGTTCAAGAATCTTGGGAGATTCCTTGGAAAGCTCAAGAACAAGATTGATCGTCAATGAGAGCGGGTGTGTAGGAGTGTTTGGCACAAGGTGCTATTTGAACAATTTGGTCGTTTCAAACAATATGTGTTATGTATTTGTGTGTTGGTAGGATATTTGATACAATTTGGAACATGTTTGAACTAACTATGATGCAGGATGACAACATTTGGCATGTTGTCAAATTTTCAAGTTTATGAAAATTTCACTAAGTATAGTGAAATTCGCTAGCCCCTGGTCAAAGTCCAATGGTATGTACGTTTACATGTCCAATTTTTGTATTTCCTAACCAGATATGAATTATATTTTTGCTTTTAGGAGTTTTCGAAAAATTTGAAAATCATCTCGCGGGTCAAAAACGGGGACTGCCTACTTTTTCAGGCCTGGCGGATCTGGCGGCACCCTAGAATGGGTTCCGCCAGTCCATTTTTCTGGAATTCCAGAAATGGCCCAACGGATCAGACAAAACCCTCAGATGGGTTCCGCCTGTGTAGTCTGAGGGTTCTGCCAGTGCACCTGCAATTTTTTTTTTATTTTTCGACATTTCAACTTCCACTCAACAACAAACCATCCTTTTTAGATAGAAACCTATTCCATTTTTGTATGGCTAAACATCAAATCCAAACACCCCTTTTCATAATTCTTCACCTCTATAAATTTAACCATCTTAGAACACCCTCAAATCACACCATCACCATCACAATCTCTGATTCTAAACCTCTAATCAACCATTTCTACAATGACAAAGTCAACAATAACCTCTCAACCATCTCGACCCATTCGGAGAACTGCACGTATAAGTGTCAAACCACTTTGGTCCAACCACACAATCAACTTCAGTTCCTCATCCTCGGATGAATTCTCCTCACCCATAAAAAATGAACATTTTCTAAACCTTGCATCTCCATCTCCATCACCCAAAGGACCTAATGAGCTCACTACTCCACCACCAAAAAAATCACCCATTGACCCAACTCCACCAAGTGCTCCAACCCAACCATCCAAAACTCCATCACTATCAACACTACCTAAACTTGAACCAATGGAGTTATTTGGGTCTCCTCCAACATCACCACATCCTTTTGTGCAAGATCTCAATGATCTTCCACCAAGATCAACAAATCCACCACCTTTCACAAATGAAAAACCAAGGCCATTGCTTAACCAAAATGAACCTTTTAACCACAACCAATCACCACAACAAGAGTACCATCAACCAAAACCATTGTTGTTTCACCCCATTTTCAATGACATCCATGGTCCTCTATATGGAGAACCTAACTTTGAAAACCATGATCACCCAATTCCACCACATTCTCAATCCCAATCCTTTGAGTCATTCTTTCCTTCTTATGAGGAAATTTAAAGCATGATTGAAAATCACCTCCATCAAGCAATGGAATTTTAAACCACCTTGCTTGACTCCATACCAAACCCATCCTCCAATCAAGAACCCAAAACCAACCCACCACCACCACCATCATCAAACGACCCGTTTCCACCCACTCATCACCATGTTTGCTCACAATGTGAGCAAATGCTCAAACAAGGTGAAAGCATCAAGATGTTGCTTCACCAATTTCAAAATGAAACCCGTTTTGCTATACAACACATCATAGAGCGTTTGGATGCTCTTTCCCACCCAAACCAATCCTAGACCAACTTTGGAGGCCTTTTGCCCCAATTAGAAAATGTGTTGTATGACTTCTACTTATAGAAGTAGGATTTTCCTTTTCTTTTATTTCTTGGTTCTTTTATCTTTTATTTTATTTTTAGAAGTAGGAGGATAATTTTCATTTCTTGTCTTTGACTTTTTAAAAGTCAAATTTTACTTGAAATGACATCTTTTACTACTTTCTAAATTGCATTGTTGGTTGATCATATATGAGTTGTGATTGTGGTTGCTTATATTGTCATATAGTGTGGTAACTACAACCTTGATTATGTGTCATTATCACCAACTAACCATTTTTTTGTAGGTTCAAAATCTATGTTTCCTATCTTGGCACTCCTTTTAGGGGGAGTATCGACCAATGGGGAGCAAGTGCATACTTCCGCTTCGCTACTCTACTTTCTGTTTCGACAAAAAAGGGGGAGAATGATATATAAACTTATAAACTTAAAATGATTTTCATCACTTAAGTAAAACAAGTTTAATATAACATTTTTTTAAGTCTTAAACACTAAAATTTTGTGAGTTACTTAAAAACAAAGTTTATGTTTTGTCATCAACAAAAAGGGGGAGATTGTTAATACAAATATCGCCTAAAAACGTTATTTATATTTTACGATCTTTACTAAGTTTTGTAAACGACAAAGTGTAAACTTTGGTTTCTAGTAAAACATAATTTTAGTTTAAAGACTTGCATAATTAGACATTTGCTACATTTACATTTCATATAAAACAAAACACCTTTTATATTTCTTAAAATAGAAAAATGTTAACATCACATCATTCATTTATGGTAACTTTGTGTGTTTGACTTACCATAACCTCTTACACATTTTTGGAAGTATTCCACTTTTGATTCAATGTGTTTGACTAGAATTTAGTTGATGTGACTTTGGTTGGTTTAGAAAGATTTATTGCAAAACCTTCTGTCAGCCCAGCGGAACCCTGGAGATACACGGACGGAACCCATCTGAGGGTTTCGCCGTATCCGCCAGGCCTGCAGAATGTTTTTCTATAAATACCAAGCCATTTGTTTGTATTTAGGTTTCATCACTTCTCATTATATTTCACACGTATACATTCATTCATCTAACCCCTTAACATTTCATCTTAATGTGAAGTTTCTTTTGTAGCAAAGAAGTTCACAAGTTCATATAAAGTTACAAGTATTCAACACAACGTTGCAAGACTTGTTAGCTTAGCATCGTGTAGACTTTGTGTAGTTTACACTTCATTTGATTGTGTGTTTTCAGTTGTGATCGGTCAGTATTTTAGGCCTTAAAATACATAGAGTGACGGGAGTTGTTGTACCCTTGTAAAAGAACTAACGGGAGTGGTTGTACCCTTGTAAAAGAACTCGACATCTAGCTTAGTGTCGGTAATCGTGTAAGCGACGTGTAAGGTTTTCTCCGCCGGTGAATGGAGCTTGTTGACTAGTGAAAGAAACTCTCGAGTTGGATACTCGGGGCGTGAACGTAGGGTAAGGAAAAAGAGTTCTTGTAGCCGAACCACGATAAATACTCATGTTGTGGTTCGATCATTTCTTTCTTTATACTTGCATGTTATACTTTGTCTTTGTGTTCATATCTTTGATTAAACGGAAAGTATCAAAAGATAATTAAACGAAAAACCGGTAAAACTATTCAACCCCCTTCTAGTTTTCCACAATATATATATTTATATATATATATATATATATATATATATATATATATATATATATATATATATATATATATATATATATGTGTGTGTGTGTGTGTGTGTATGTGTGTATGTATATATATATATATATATATATATATATATATATATATATATATATATATATATATATATATATATATATATACGATTCATTTTTATGTTTTGGTGTATCTTTATTATAAGTTACTGTATCATAGTTAATAGTTCAGTGCATCCACAATGCTGCACTAACTTATAACCTTAATGCACTAAAATTTATAACTGTGATACAGTAACTTTATAACTGTGATGCAGTAATTTTATACCTTTGATGCAGTAAAAAATTTGGCGGGAAAAAAAAATTTGCCAAAAAAAAAAAAAAAAAAAAAAAAAAAAAAAAAAAAAAGAAAAATTGGCGTCAAAAAAATTTTTTTTGGGAGGGGGGTAAGGGTGGGGTGTGGGTGACACGTGTCATATGATGTGGCATGGGGGTGACACATGTCGCCCTCACAATCCTTCCTACACTTTTTATTATAAGGGACTTTTTATTTTAACCCATATATAATATATATATATATATATATATATATATATATATATATATATATATATATATATATATATATATATATATATATATATATGATCAAATAAGATCAATCTTTAAGTTGTAAAAATAAGATCCAACTAAAATTTGACAAATGACACTCTTGTTAAAATAAAATTAATTTTTTTTTATTGAGTAGAACTAAAATTGTGAAAGTTCCGATGGTTTTCTTTTTTAAAATGACGAAAACAAGGTGATACACTTTGATTCGATATGCAATGTATCAGGTTAGGATGATACACTTTGATTCGACATGTAAATTTATAGTTGTGTATCACTAATCTAAACTCATGTATCATTTGGTTATTAGTTGCTAAAATGTTAATTCGTATTAATACTTTATTTTTTGTGTAGTATTGCTAATATGATTATCTATAAAATGGTTTTAGTGGTTGTTTATACTAGATCTTATTTTTACTACTTTAAGTTTGATCTCACATTAACCCTCCCCTATATATATATATATATATATATATATATATATATATATATATATATATATATATATATATATATATATATATATATATACACAAACTAGATTTCGAAGCCCGCCCATGACTTATAATTATCGTTTGAAGGTATTAGTTATCGGAAAATAATATATAAACTTACGTAGACTTGGTGCAAGCTCGCTACCAGACACTCGATATGGATTTCTCTAAGCTCTCCAATATTCTCATAAGTCTTATCACTTGTAGCAAGTATATATCAATTCCATAACGAACACTTCAATGCTTCTGCACCATTTACGGGCATTAAGAACATATACATCATTCGAACGTTCTTACCGCGCTTAACATGCTGATGCAACAACTCCTCAAAACTGTCCGGATTGGGTAACAACTAATAGTGCAGGAAAGAATGCATTTTTGCAGCCTAAAATGTCTACCTCTTAAATTATTAATTTTTTTTTATGGTTCAATTTAGGGGCCCTTAATTTAAGTATTAGTTCTCACTAATAAGCTATGCAACTTTTGATATTCAGCTAAATTTGTCTAATAAATTATGTGAAACACGTTTTCGGCACTCTCCAAGTCAACACCAAACACAGTTTTAAATTATAGATGATGTCTAGAGAATGCTAAACCAATAATCATAAGTGTCTATACTCCTTTTAAATAATTCGCTGAGTGCTCATGAGGTATCCCTCACTTCCAACTACAACTTTAAATAAAACTTTTATTGGCTTTTGAATTCCTTTTGATATCGTATTTAGACGTTCTCATGGGCACCAATTAAATTTACACATACCAAACAATGGCATCAGTACTAACACATTAAATAAGATATGCTTAACAACCTCGTAAACTTTAATAAGTGGATTGCTTGTTTCATTTTAGGTACTTCTCTCATTAATTTATTATGACATTATCCATACATTATCCTTTAACAAAAAAAACAAATACCATATCCACACTAATTTCCATTCAAACAATCTAATCATTGTGATAAACAGTACCTGTTCAGCTGCATGTCCAATTGGTTTTAGCGACATCCGTCGACCGAGGAACGTGAGGGCTGCATGTCTCTCGATAATCATAAATACGCCTTCTCGCCTGCACGTCAACCAAAAAAGAAAAAAAGGCATTTAATGAAGCAAGCACGATACATAAAAAAAATTGAATTTCTTGAATGAACTTTTATGTTAGTGCTTTACCAAAATGAACCGCGCGCATATATTTTACGAAAATAAACTTTGTAGCCAGGCGCTGCATATAAATCTGTAACAGTTACACAACAAATTACTTGCAAGAAGTTATCTCAAGTATGTTCATTTAAGCAAATCTCTTGCATAAAGTTGCAACCAACTTGTAATCCTAATATCATATAAGGAACAAACAAATGACATTGGAGTATGTTCGAAAAGGCCAAAAGGTTGCAAATGAAGGTCCCAGAAAAATAAAAAATAAAACAAAATAAACTTATTTTTTGCAATCACAATTACACCAGCTGCTAACTCAGTGGCACTATTTAAAACATACTTAGCTGTGTTGTGATAGTGGTACTACGTTTGATTACCTTGATTTGTCATGTTTGGCAAGAACAACATCAGGCTATCGCCTCGAATATTACTTCCAACACTTGGTACCATGCCTAATGGTTTAGAGAAAACCACATGCCTTCCTTATCATCAAAGCGACTGTTCCATTTCAAGGGGAGATACTAAAGCAAGCAATTATATTGGCGACATTGGTTAAATGTTTGGCATTTGAATAATCCATGTAGTAGTTAAGTTAGAGGACACCATACATATACCTTAGAATATGTGTCAATAGATACAAATTCAACAATACTGAAACTACATAACACTATAATGACATCGCCCTTTTACCACTCAAAGCTAAAAAGGGCTTAGGGTAAGTTCCCTGCGGCTTCTTGGCTTTATTGACTGCATCTAAATACCCCTGCCAAGGCCCAATAAACAAAAGATTAAATCAGAAAATCCTCATTCGATTCGCATATTACGGATTGTATAGTGAAGCCAAACTTAAGAAATAAAAATGACATAAGCAGATTACTCACTATATATCCATACTTGCAAGAAGTTATTACAACAAGTATGTTCATTTAAGCAAGAAAGGTGCAAGTCAGGCTAATTTGTTCTCGTTGACATATTAAACCCAAGTTTTATTACCCGTAAAAGCACGTTCATCAGGTGATCAAAACTATGCCACAAAACCCTGTTGCCAATTCCTTTAATCAGTCAAAATTTGCCATTGTCTTCGAGGGTTGCAGTCATGTTTCAATTTGGAACAGTGTCAATGTTAGTAATAGTCATGAGAGTTATGTTTCCGTCAGTGATGATCAAGTTTCGTGTATTGTGGTCAATGGAGAGAGCATGCTCGCCCGAGGTGGACATGATTGGGTTGTTAGGATTGGCAACCCATACTTTCTGGGATTCAGCATCATGGAATTCCAAAGTAACAACCATCATCAAAGAACCCTAATGTGAAATTTCCCAGGACAGAGACAAGTTGATCATTGGAGTTAAGTTGCTTATCGAGTTTAAGAGTCTTCCTGTAGCCGGTTGCAAAACAATTTCCCATTCTTATATGAAAATGAAGAACACTAAAAAAAGTTATGCCAAACATATATATGATCTATTTCTTTTTTCACTGCATATAATTAGAAACAATAAATATGAGATCAGACTCGAGATTTACCTTCCCTTTGAAACCACAAACTATTGCCCACATATATTTCTCCTTAACATTTATCTATTCTTTTTATATTGTTAAATGACATAAGATGATGTTCTCTCGGGAACAAACTCATTTAAACCAAGCCCGTTGTAGGTGATATTTCCTGATTTCTTAGAGATAATTATAAACAAATGGAATTAATATGACAAACATACATAAGAGCTTTCATCAATGATTTAAGAAGAACATTACTTATATTGTGATCCTTATTAAAGTCGGTAACTCGTGAACCTAGAATTAGTATTGGTCCAGATAGTTTTTTCAACATTTCCTGGAATAGGATATTTATCCTTTGTGACCTTCCTAAAAACTTATCGACATCTCTAAGGTACAACATGTAACAATTCGCAATTTCAGGTTAACTTTTATTCCCGAAAATTTCACTATTCACTTTTTACTATTCACTTTTCACTATTCATCTCAGAAATTTTTATTTCATATTCTCGTAAGTTAAACTATTTTAACGATAATCCGAGAGTTTGACGCTCGTCGGATCATTTCTGCAAAAATCACAAAGCCGTGTCCGAGATTTACTTTTAGGTTCAAACGTCCTTCCAGCATCCCGATATATCCATAAAACATTATAAACAATAGAAATATGATTTTCTCTCATTTTAGGACAATTCCAAAAGTTTTGGAATTTTACGTTTTTCAGTTCAGCGTTTTACGCGAATTACGCGTTTTAGACCCGTGTTTCCAGTTTTTAGCAGGGTTTTCGCACCCGATAGAACCTACCACTCATTTTATATTTTATTATGGACTATATTGACATGTTTAACCATATTTATAAGTTTCATATTTTTAGGATAACCGGTTTTATGTTTCGTGACTTAAAAACTTACGGTTAGCAATTTACGGAGTCGAAACTAGCTACATACTTAGGATATTATCATCCAAAGACCATGACTACTCATCTAGTCACCCTATCCATATACAAACCGACTTAGGAGGGGGGGGAGTCACCATGTGTGGTTAAATCTTGACTTTAGCCATTAGATCTTACTTAATTACAACTTTGTCTCCAAGTTTAAGCACCTTCCTAGCCACCTTCCTAACCTCCTCATTCATAGTATAAATACAAGCTCATTCTTCTTCCTTTCTCATCAATAAAAACGCCACAAGATCAATACCTAGCACCATGATCCTTTGATCTTCAATACACAAGTTACACTACAAAGTTAAAGGTCTTAGTATTCTCTACCTAGTTCTCAAGTTTGTTTGGTGATTCCATGGTTGAATTAGGAGCTACACAAGGTTACTAGGGCTGAAGTTAATGAGTTTTCACAAGGGTTAGATCAAGGCTAGCAAGGGTTACAAGAGTTATGGTGAAGGGTTTACAAGCTTAGGTTTACTGTCCTAGTTCTATACTTGACTTCCTTTCTTTAGAAAGCCAAAAGTTGTAAGCAAACCCTTATACACTTTCTTGCTCAATATCATTTCATGCTTATTATGTTTCTTTCATGCTATATATGGTCTTTGTATTGTGTTCATGATGTTTAAAAATGGATAAAACAAGTATTGGTATACATATGTTAACTTATGACAAGTAAACAAGCAAACTAGTGATTTTTATGGAGAACCACGACCAAAATAGTATAACTATGATACTTGACACTTACTTACTGTTATAAAGGACTTCAAAAGGAAAACATAGCAATTTGAATCACCCAAAACGAGTACACGAGTCAAAAGTTATGACCATAAGAAGTTAGCGACACCAAAACGCCGAAACTGCCAATACCTTACTGTTTGCATTCTGCCAATTTGAAAGTCCCACTTCTGGTCCGATTCATCAAAAAGTTAAAACACGAAAGTTGTCAGGAACGATGTTTTCGTTTAGTAGTTAAGAAGCTCGAGACCTGAAAATGCTTTATGAGTGATAATTTTCTTCAAATTCTTAACAGCCCATTTTTAGACCAAAGTAACTATATAATTGTTATAATTAGATGAGACCAAGAGGTCTAATGACCTAAAGCCAAGACCACAACCATGGCTAAAGCCAAGGTTGAGTCTCAAGACCATGGTAACAATGACCAAGGTCACGGCAAAGCCACGGCTAAAGACCATATAACTTTTAAAGATCAAAAGGCTTATATATATATATATATATATATATATATATATATATATATATATATATATATATATATATAGGTTATCAAATACTACAATAGTAGGGAGCCTCATGTGAAGAGTTCATTAAGTAAGCCGTCGAGACGAGTTGTGGATTTACGAGTTAAAGTGTCCTGGCTCCTCGAACGTTTACTCCATGACTTCTGAATTATGTCGGCCCGAACGGTAGTAAGAGATTTACAACCTATACGTGTTTCATAAACCACTTATATTCAACGACTTACACTATATACTAAGTACTACATCATGAACATTATGCAAGACATATATAGGCAATTCGTCGTATTCTTAGACGTTACTCCAATCCTAAGTCGCAACGTTCTATTATAGGCTGCTCTTAGAGACTTTCGCGATTCGACTACCACTTTCATTTCTCATTACATAGACTTAAGGTGAGTCATAGCCCCTACTCTTTTCGTACTTGTTTTAACTCTTGGGGGGGATACATGCTCAACTACTTGCTTACTTGTACAAATACTCAAAACATTTATACTTGATTGTTTTATACTTGATTGTCTTATACTTGATGGCATTATACTTGATTTCATACATACATGACTGTCTTTTATCTTTGGGAAGTGGCTCCTAGTAAACTTATATCTTTGGGAAGTGGCTCCCAGTTTTCTTTGGGAAGTTGCTCCCAGTTGTCCTTGGGAATTGGCTCCCAAAGTGAGGTCTTCGGAGATGAAGTAGAGACTCACTACTAATTGCTTAATTGTCTTGATGAACTTATACATGTCTTTATTATACTATATGTTAGCAGTGGGTTGTGAACACACAGGTTACAAGTCTCTTATGGCGGGACTTGTAACTGAGTGGATTCTCAATGCCTTTGCTGTGTGATCATTCTTTAAGGCTTTTCAACTGTTTTAAGACAAACTCTATGAACTCACCAACCATTGTGTTGACACTTTAGCATGTTTATCTCAGGTTAGTAAGGCGATAGCTAGTGCGAGGAACTTAGAGTCAAGATGCATATTCTGAAGACTTACGCTTTTATCATTTACCATTCAAAACATTTTGTATACATTTATGTATCATACTTTGGAATCTCATGTTTGTAACTTTGAATTCATTAATCGAACGGTAACTTTTCAAAACGTCTCATTTAGAGTTCGTTTTCTATACCTTGTACTTTGTATTATGAAGTAGCACCCCTATGACACAGTCTTCTGCTGCGGTATTTTGGGGGTGTTACAGATTGGTACCAGAGCCTTGGTTATAGAGAACTAGGTTGCATTTAGTGCCTAGACTATAACTGCTATATACGTTGGGACCTTCCTCTTTATTTGCCTTACACACAATACATACACATATGCTTTTTGGTTAGAGGTTTGCCTAGTTCCACGCTGTTAGATGATGTGACTTTAGTATTATAAGGAGCCCCAGAGATTAGCCGAGTCATTAGAAACATGGAGCTCAGTAATAACTAATTAGTTAACTTGATCTTGTGATAGTTCTTGTTTGATGAGACACAAGATTTGAGTTAAATAATATTATTGCTTAGCTTTAGGGATTTGATGACTTGATTATCTTACCATCGGCCTCAGAAGGCGGATTTTGTGTCGGAAATTCTTAAGTAGGATGATTTCGAATCTCCTTATTTAAATGGATTGGGACGCCTCTTCAGTTAAATAAAGAAATTGTAAATCATCGAACCATAAGTTTATGAGACCTTACTTACATAAATTTGGACGCTTCTTTATGTAAGTAATGTGTTATAAATAAGTGGGCTTAATTGTAGCCGATACGACTCCTTCACCAGAACCTTAGACGAATCAGAGTAAACACCACTATTTTAGAGATCCTGAAATTCTGAATTCTCCTAGACACACTAAACTTCGGGACGAAGTTTCCTTAAGGGGTAGAGACTGTAACAATTCGCAATTTCAGGTTAACTTTTATTCCCGAAAATTTCACTATTCACTTTTTACTATTCACTTTTCACTATTCATCTCAGAAATTTTTATTTCATATTCTCGTAAGTTAAACTATTTTAACGATAATCCGAGAGTTTGACGCTCGTCGGATCATTTCTGCAAAAATCACAAAGCCGTGTCCGAGATTTACTTTTAGGTTTAAACGTCCTTCCAGCATCCCGATATATCCATAAAACATTATAAACAATAGAAATATGATTTTCTCTCATTTTAGGACAATTCCAAAAGTTTTGAAATTTTACGTTTTTCAGTTCAGTGTTTTACGCGAATTACGCGTTTTAGACCCGTGTTTCCAGTTTTTAGCAGGGTTTTCGCACCCGATAGAACCTACCACTCATTTTATATTTTATTATGGACTATATTGACATGTTTAACCATATTTATAAGTTTCATATTTTTAGGATACCCGGTTTTACATTTCGTGACTTAAAAACTTACGGTTAGCAATTTACGGAGTCGAAACTAGCTACATACTTAGGATATTATCATCCAAAGACCATGACTACTCATCTAGTCACCCTATCCATATACAAACCGACTTAGGAGGGGGGGAGTCACCATGTGTGGTTAAATCTTGACTTTAGCCATTAGATCTTACTTAATTACAACTTTGTCTCCAAGTTTAAGCACCTTCCTAGCCACCTTCCTAACCTCCTCATTCATAGTATAAATACAAGCTCATTCTTCTTCCTTTCTCATCAATAAAAACGCCACAAGATCAATACCTAGCACCATGATCCTTTGATCTTCAATACACAAGTTACACTACAAAGTTAAAGGTCTTAGTATTCTCTACCTAGTTCTCAAGTTTGTTTGGTGATTCCATGGTTGAATTAGGAGCTACACAAGGTTACTAGGGCTGAAGTTAATGAGTTTTCACAAGGGTTAGATCAAGGCTAGCAAGGGTTACAATAGTTATGGTGAAGGGTTTACAAACTTAGGTTTACTGTCCTAGTTCTATACTTGACTTCCTTTCTTTAGAAAGCCAAAAGTTGTAAGCAAACCCTTATACACTTTCTTGCTCAATATCATTTCATGCTTATTATGTTTCTTTCATGCTATATATGGTCTTTGTAATGTGTTCATGATGTTTAAAAATGGATAAAACAAGTATTGGTATACATATGTTAACTTATGACAAGTAAACAAGCAAACTAGTGATTTTTATGGAGAACCACGACCAAAATAGTATAACTATGATACTTGACACTTATTTACTCTTATAAAGGGCTTCAAAAGGAAAACATAGCAATTTGAATCACCCAAAACGAGTACACGAGTCAAAAGTTATGACCATAAGAAGTTAGCGACACCAAAACGCCGAAACTGCCAATACCTTACTGTTTGCATTCTGCCAATTTGAAAGTCCTACTTCTGGTCCGATTCATCAAAAAGTTAAAACACGAAAGTTGTCAGGAACGACGTTTTCGTTCAGGCATAAAGAAGCTCGAGACCTGAAAATGCTTTCTGAGTGATAATTTTCTTCAAATTCTTAACAGCCCATTTTTAGACCAAAGTAACTATATAATTGTTATAATTAGATGAGACCAAGAGGTCTAATGACCTAAAGCCAAGACCACAACCATGGCTAAAGCCAAGGTTGAGTCTCAAGACCATGGTAACAATGACCAAGGTCACGGCAAAGCCACGGCTAAAGACCATATAACTTTTAAAGATCAAAAGGCTTATATATATATATATATATATATATATATATATATATATATATATATATATATATATATATATATATATATATATATATAGGTTATCAAATACTACAATAGTAGGGAGCCTCATGTGAGGAGTTCATTAAGTAAGCCGTCGAGACGAGTTGTGGATTTACGAGTTAAAGTGTCCTGGCTCCTCGAACGTTTACTCCATGACTTCTGAATTATGTCGGCCCGAACGCTAGTAAGAGATTTACAACCTATACATGTTTCATAGACCACTTATATTCAACGACTTACACTATATACTAAGTACTACATCATGAACATTATGCAAGACATATATAGGCAATTCGTCGTATTCTTAGACGTTACTCCAATCCTAAGTCGCAACGTTCTATTATAGGCTGTTCTTAGAGACTTTCGCGATTCGACTACCACTTTCATTTCTCATTACATAGACTTAAGGTGAGTCATAGCCCCTACTCTTTTCGTACTTGTTTTAACTCTTGGGGGGGATACATGCTCAACTACTTGCTTACTTGTACAAATACTCAAAACATTTATACTTGATTGTTTTATACTTGATTGTCTTATACTTGATGGCGTTATACTTGATTTCATACATACATGACTGTCTTTTATCTTTGGGAAGTGGCTCCCAGTAAACTTATATCTTTGGGAAGTGGCTCCCAGTTTTCTTTGGGAAGTGGCTCCCAGTTTTCTTTGGGAAGTGGCTCCCAGTTGTCCTTGGGAATTGGCTCCCAAAGTGAGGTCTTCGGAGATGAAGTAGAGACTCACTACTAATTGCTTAATTGTCTTGATGAACTTATACATGTCTTTATTATACTATATGTTAGCAGTGGGTTGTGAACACACGGGTTACAAGTCTCTTATGGCGGGACTTGTAACTGAGTGGATTCTCAATGCCTTTGCTGTGTGATCATTCTTTAAGGCTTTTCAACTGTTTTAAGACAAACTCTATGAACTCACCAACCATTGTGTTGACACTTTAGCATGTTTATCTCAGGTTAGTAAGGCGATAGCTAGTGCGAGGAACTTAGAGTCAAGCTGCATATTCTGAAGACTTACGCTTTTATCATTTACCATTCAAAACATTTTGTATACATTTATGTATCATACTTTGGAATCTCATGTTTGTAACTTTGAATTCATTAATCGAACGGTAACTTTTCAAAACGTCTCATTTAGAGTTCGTTTTCTATACCTTGTACTTTGTATTATGAAGTAGCACCCCTATGACACAGTCTTCCGCTGCGGTATTTTGGGGGTGTTACACAACACTATAGGACTATTGTTTGCTGTGTTGGTAAGAACCTGTAGCAAAGACATTATGTTTGTGTGACATTTATCTTATGGATCAGCAAAGAAGTATAAAAATACACGATACCTTGTATAGGGTTTGTACAAAAAGATTTTCATCAAAAGACCAGTTGTTAATTGTGCGCCAAAGTGGAGCTGCAAAAAGGAAATACCATAGCTTACGAAAAGAAAAAACACTTTAGCGTACTGATTTTATTTCACAAACTATATAGAAATTTACCTGGATTTATTGGAGCACAATTTGAAGCGAGTTCATTCATATTAGCTACAGTGCATGCATTTCGCTGAAGGGTTAGGGTATTTTAGAGAGGGTCTCTGCAATTATAGAAAAAAATATTGAATACACCATCGATATCATTAGGTGCATCAAATAACTCGGGTCAGTTGCTTATAGCACCATTTTCTATGGAACATGTCAAGGGTCAGATGTCGCTATGATATAAGATTAGCATTTAAAATATATTTAAATTTGTTATGCTATACTGCAGCAATAACCATAACGACCTTTTGATATCTCTTGTAAATATAACTTTGGTATCAAAATCAGTCTGAGACCATAATGCGTGGGAATTGCACCAGGCTTTACCTCTCGAGGGATCTCGAGAAGCTTACAACCCCCACCAGGCAGTGTACCTGATCGTTGTAGTATAGTATAGTGACAAGTACCGGGGGATTGATCGTTTAACTTGGGAATAGTGTCGCTAGGATTAGAAAACCTAAAGACTAGGTCTAGAGACGAGGGATGATTCTTTTTGTATTTTTATATTTTTAGAAAAGCAAATAAAATCTCGGATTTTTGGAAGATGGGCGGAATTAGTTGCTAGTCAACTAACCCAAAAACTAAGATGCAATCAAAATAAAATACTAAAAATGAAATTAAACTAAATTATACTAGTGGTGTGAGCAATATATGGGAGAATTGTGTTTACTTAGGTTTCACTACTCCCTAGATATATTTTACAGGTTAATTACTTGTTACAATTGCGTGGATGACGGATTGTATTCCTTAATACCATTCATGGGGTGGCGTACTTACTTCCCCAATCCTATAAGCTCCTACTTCACTCCTATATCGAGCCGGCTAAGAAGCTCCTAACATGGGATCACTAGAATTCGCTCATGCATTAAATACAATCATAAAAACCTAGTACACATCGGTTCATGTTTCTTAAGACGTTCAAGCAAGTTACACAATGGATATCTGCTAGTTTTCTTAAGCCTAACATTGAAATCATTCATCCATTACAACTATAAACAAGCAATCAACCTATAATCAACATCTAGGTTTCATTACATCTAAGCAAACACATGAAAGATCTAGCCTAGCATGTTAAAATCAAGACAAGCATAAGATATATTCAAACAACACATAGACATATTGAATGAATTGAAAGAGAACTTATCTTAATTGAACATGAAAGGTTTCAAGGGGTGAAAACCCTTGAAAATACTGTTACAAACGACCTAGGGTTTATTAGGTTCGACCATAGTATTCTCCACACAAGTTCATCCCTTAATGAATGAAAAATAGAAACATATATATAGATTTTGTTAGGTGACGGCGTCAAGAGTAAATGTCTGACGCCGTCATCTCGCCGCCAATAAACTCCTCGGACTGCCTAGATCTAGGTTTGACGCTGTCACGTATAGTCCATCTTCATGCCGTCACCAAATTAACTCTTGATGCCCTTCTCTTGACGCCTTCAGGTTTTCTCTGGGTCATCATGGATTTTACTCCTGACGCCGTCATGATTCCCTTCTTGACGCCGTCAGGTACTGTTCTCAGCATGGAAAATTAAGTCTTTGCCGTTTTCTTCACTTTTATGCTCCAAAAACGTCCAAAATGCTTCCTTTTCCAGAATTCACTCCCAAAGTACCTAAAATCACAAAAGGAACGATTTAGGGAAATATTTGATCAAATAAATTCAATTCCGGGCTTAAATGACCCCTTAAAAACGGTTCATTTTTCGCCTCATCATATACCCTTACACTTGAGATTTGCTTGTCCTCAAGCAAATGCGCTTTTATTCTACTCAAAATACAAGTTAGGGGTCATTTAACACTAATATAAAAGTAATTACAACAAATAATCGTTCCACTAAAGACCAAAGATAAGCACGGAGGTCATACACTAGCACCTCACAAATAGTGTTTAGATACTCACATCTCTCGGGTGTAATAAAGTAATATCACAATATGGAAATGGAAAACATCTCTCACTACCTGTCATAACAAAATAGATTACCATAGGCTTGGGAAAGGATCAAACCTCCACCACATGACGTAAGCACCTAGGATAAACTATCAAAGAGGTCTTTTAAAGGGTTGTAACGTTAGGTGTAGGGATATGGAATACACGGTTTTGTTAGATATAGGCAGTCTTTGCTAGTGGTGAGTTAATAATCTTGGTTAATTACATGTACAATATGGCGTTGCTAAGCCAAGACTAGACTCGACTTAAGCTAATAAATGAAAAATAACAAAAACATAAAACAAACATAGAATGAAACGGGATGGTAGTCCGTATGTTTTTTCTCTTTTCTTTTTTCTATTTTTTTTTTTATTTTTTTTTTTTGCATACACTCTTACCCTACCATCCAAAATAATACATCATAGGGAATGAACATTTCCCTTACAATTGAATTTTTACATACTTTACAATAAACTAATCTAATGACTCAAATTAAGATAATCAAAACACTTGGAGTACTTTTAAGATTAACGTACATATGGGGGTAATAAATAATGTTCTTCCCAATTACTCCATAACATAAGTACTTTACCCATGCGTCCCAATCGTCCCAAAACAATATGTACAAGGATATGACTCGACTTAGCAACCATGTAATCAATTAGATAATTAACTAAGGGTTTAAACAAATAACAATAATGCACTAAAGATGAGTGCATACACGGAAGGCTAAGGCGATTTGGTTGTACATTTAAGTGGGGTGTAACAAATTCTTCCTTTAAGTAAGATGCTTAAAGTTAGAAACGAAAAGATAGGCTCGGAGGGGTGTACTGGGGGTTTCGTGTACTAAAAATGAGTACAACGCTAAGGGTGTGGGAAAAATTAATTGACTTAACTAGCCAAGTAATATGACTTAAATGGTCAAGTAATTATGATACGGGTTTAACACAAGGGTGATCCTAATGCCTCTTATCATGTAGTAAATCCTACTACACGAATGTAGTCTCACTAGCGATCTAGGGATGCATCACTAACGCAAGTTCTAGAATCTAAATGCTACCGGTACACTCATAAGCACTAATAATAAATGATTTTCCTATCAAATCTAAAGGCGAACCTCACATATTTGGGTGGAAAATTTTTCTGAATGGTACGGTTTTGTGCTAGTCATACGACTCCTATCCATGAGACGCTTGCTATGGCTAAAGTTTCACTCCTAAATGTTGTAAAAAAAATTAAATTTGGCGCTAAAATTACACTAACAAGTATTTCTCATAGTTTTATTACACATCTAGTATTAAACAAACAAACTCAAGTGAAAGTGTATTTGTAAGGTATCATCATTTTACCGTCCCCTTACACTTAGGATGAACATTGTCCCCAATGTTCAAGTAAAGAATGTAAAAGTGAAATAAGTAAAAAGAATGAAATCAAATACTCCCCTGATTCGCTCGGTATGGATAATAGGGTAGCCTGGTTAGATCTTCCTCCAAGAAAATGAACAATCAAAGATAACCTGTTAAACCTGAGAAAACAGACAAGGAAACCTCGCGTAAAATCGGCGGCAATCTATATATGCTAACAAATCCTAGAAAACAAAATAAGATATAATGCTTGTGGAATGGTGTTTGCAGATTTCCTAGAGATTATAAAACTAAAGATTCAACAAAAACTTTAAGACTCCGTTAGAAAAACAAAACTGGTAAAATTTCTAGAATTTTACACGTGACGCCGTCAGGGGTTTCTTCCTGATGCCGTCAGAAGTGACCTGCAGAAATTCTTATGTTAAGTTTCCGGAAAATTTCTGGAAAAACTTTGTCCTACTTCCTGGAAAATCCTGCAAAACATCATTATGACTCGATAGAAGCATTTGACTCTAACAAATACGAATATACATGTTCACTTAATATTGTGGAGATTCATGATCGAGTTTGTTTCTTAAAAACATATTTGGGGTTTCCCCTTACACTTATCTTTTGTGAAATACCCTTGGATGAAGTTAAGACTAAGCCAAACAACAAAATAAAGTATTTTCGCCATTTTAGTTTGAAACATGATCTACCAACAACAAAAATAAAGCATGCATATGGAAGCAAATAACAATCAAACAAAATAAAAATCACACAAAACATGGGTTGCATCCCAAGAAGCGCTTTTCTTTATTTACGAGTCTTGTAGCTAGACTCAAGGTCATGGGTTACTACGTGACCTCATCGTTGGTTTCACTCTCTAGGTCATCTCCTATACCAGTTTTGTACTCCGGACCTAGTTGCAAGCATTCTTTGTAGAAAAGACTATTCTTTTCCCATACATAATCCATGCCCTTTTTCTTATCCTCTTCATTGATTTCCTCAAAAGCACCAATGTTATCCATGTCAGATCGAGGCACAAAACAAAATTCTTTCATCCTATTAGGCATCCTATAAATGATCCTATCGGTGTTACTCGCAAATCGGATTGTCCCTTCTATCTCATTATATTCTAACTTGGACTCTTCAACAAATGGTTTACCAAACACAACATTGGATAGGCGATAATCAATAACATTAACAAGATCTTCAACAACCATAAAGTCATTGATATAAGTAAAATTCCCAACAAAGACATGTAGACCTTTAATTCTCCCGACAAAGTTACAAACTCCACCGGGGTATTTGGGATCTCTTCTAGGTCCAAGTCTTGTTTTCACTAAATCATTATAAACACTTGAGGACATAATGTTGATTGGGGATTTAAAGTCAATGTAAGCATTGTCAACATGTCTATACCCTATCATACATGGTATCTTAGCATTCTTAGGATCGCCTCTCTTTATCTTAGGTTCGATTATAGTAAAAGGAGGTCGAGGGTTATCAATAAGATTATTATAGTACGCAATCTCCTCCTTAGTAGGGTATAAATTAAAATAATCATCTAGCTTTGGATCAATCTCCCCTTCTTCAAGTTCCTCAACAACATCCTCAAAATCTTTAGTCCCTAGGTCCTTAGAATACAAGGCGGTCGCTAGGTCACTAAATGTATGGTCGAGCTCAACCTTAATCAACCTGTTAAGCTCCCTAAGTTCCCTAATCTCACTCTCAACTTGTTCACGTAACAAAGCCACTTCTCTAGGGGAAAGGGGTGGATTCACGTTTTCCATAATGGTCCACGGAATAGTCAATGAATTTAATTTACTAACAAAGGCACGAAGAAAAAGATAGACTAAAGAGAACCTAAAAATAAACATAAAATCTTACTAGAAAGGAATCTAGCAAGTAGACCTAATAAAAAGAAATTCTAACCTAGACAATAACTATTCCCCGGGCTACGACGCCAAAAACTTGATGCGTGGGAATTGCACCAGGCTTTACCTCTCGAGGGATCTCGAGAAGCTTACAACCCCCACCAGGCAGTGTACCTGATCGTTGTAGTATAGTATAGTGACAAGTACCGGGGGATTGATCGTTCAACTTGGGAATAGTGTCGCTAGGATTAGAAAACCTAAAGACTAGGTCTAGAGACGAGGGATGATTCTTTTTGTATTTTTATATTTTTAGAAAAGCAAATAAAATCTCGGGTTTTTGGAAGATGGGCGGAATTAGTTGCTAGTCAACTAACCCAAAAACTAAGATGCAATCAAAATAAAATACTAAAAATGAAATTAAACTAAATTATACTAGTGGTGTGAGTAATATATGGGAGAATTGTGTTTACTTAGGTTTCACTACTCCCTAGATATCTTTTACAGGTTAATTACTTGTTACAATTGCGTGGATGACGGATTGTATTCCTTAATACCATTCATGGGGTGGCGTACTTACTTCCCCAATCCTATAAGCTCCTACTTCAATCATATATCGAGCCGGCTAAGAAGCTCTTAACATGGGATCACTATAATTCGCTCATGCATTAAATACAATCATAAAAACCTAGTACACATCGGTTCATGTTTCTTAAGACGTTCAAGCAAGTTACACAATGGAGATCTGCCAGTTTTCTTAAGCCTAACATTGAAATCATTCATCCATTACAACTATAAACAAGCAATCAACCTATAATCAACATCTAGGTTTCATTACATCTAAGCAAACACATGAAAGATCTAGCCTAGCATGTTAAAATCAAGACAAGCATAAGATATAGTCAAACAACACATAGACATATTGAATGAATTGAAAGAGGACTTATCTTAATTGAACATGAAAGGTTTCAAGGGCTGAAAACCCTTGAAAATACTGTTACAAACGACCTAGGATTTATTAGGTTCGACCATAGTATTCTCCACACAAGTTCCTCCCTTAATGAATGAAAAATAGAAAAGTATATATAGATTTTGTGAGGTGACGGCGTCAAGAGTAAATGTCTGACGCCGTCATCTCGCCGCCAATAAACTCCTCGGACTGCCTAGATCTAGGTTTGACGCCGTCACGTGTAGTCCATCTTCAGGCTGTCACCAAATTAACTCTTGACGCCCTTCTCTTGACGCCTTCAGGTTTTCTCTGGGTCGTCATGGATTTTACTCCTGACGCCGTCACAATTCCCTTCTTGACGCCGTCAGGTACTGTTCTCAGCATGAAAAATTAAGTCTTTGCCGTTTTCTTCACTTTTATGCTCCAAAAACGTCCAAAATGCTTCCTTTTCCAGAATTCACTCCCAAAGTACCTAAAATCACAAAAGGAACGATTTAGGGCAATATTTGATCAAATAAATTCAATTCCGGGCATAAATGACCCCCTAAAAACGGTTCATTTTTCGCCTCATCAGACCAATCTTCATGATTGTCAGCAGAAAAATCACCATCAAGAGGGACAATCACTATCCTTAGTGAAAATAAGGATCCATTTGATACGACCCTATTTGAAATAACATCAAATAGTACTATTATGCTCAGACTCTATCCTATTTCCAGTGAAATACGTATGACGCAAGTGAGACTGAAAACGAAGCTACAATGATGTCATACCACATGATTAAAGTGGATCAGGACACCTAGAAAAAAGAAATTCAAAACTGTATACATATACCAGATAAACAGATGAGTCACATTCTAAGCAGTCAAGACACATATTCTATGCTCAAGCATTTTTTAATGGCATGCTATGCTCAACCATGCCGTGAAATCGCATGAAAGGAAAACAATATGTGCAGATGACAAGTCTGAAACTGAGATGGAGATACAACCTTGGTAAATTTCCAAAGAGCCTCTCTAATACACACGGCATCTCATCTCGTACCTAATAAGGAACACACAAGCATTTACCGAAAATTCTTCTTAACAAAGTAATCAAATAAAAGCAAATAGGACATGAAGGTACGTACCAGTCTTTAAATTAACTGTTCCAGTGTTCCCTCCAGTTCTTTTGATATAAACTGCTACACCACATTAAAAGAAAACGACACCCGCATCAATGAACTTCACAAATAATCAAAAACATGCAACTGTCATCTGTTTTATAAAATCTGAATAACTCACTTTGAATATCCAGTTTCCTATGGTTCTTGATTAGAGGTTCCTGATCCATCTCGTTCCTTCTCCTCTTTGTCGTTGTTATTATAACGTCTTTTCAGTCTTATCAAACAAAATAAAAGAAAAATGAGAGTTCAAGAGTGATAAGAGTTCTACTTGATTAGACTACTTCCAGATAAGAGTTCAAGAGTGATAATGTTTGGTTTACTAACAACCCTACTTTTATCAAGAACCCTAATGTCAAAATCAAGAAACAATCATTAATTTAATATGAAATAAATCATAATTCAAAGATTAAAAACAAAAATCTTACCTTTGAACGATCACCTTTAACTTTCTAGCAATAATTCTGAAATCTAGGGTTTTTCTCTTGTGGAAAAATATACGTATGTTTTTTCTAATAAGCCGACTAAATTTTATCAAACTAAATGGTAGGGAATTACATACCTTTATCAATAATAGGTTGTAAAATAAATTCCATGGATTGTGTTGGTCCAGTGGAAAAGATGTATGGAAGTCTTACTCACAATCCATGTTTGAATCTAGCACCATGTTTTTTGAGAAACATAAATCCGAATTTTATGAATAGAAAAGGATTGCTTACATGGCCAGAATGTGATGACATGGCACATAATGAATTACTGGGCAATGAGGTGGCGTTTATGTGGCATTATCTACATGTAACGCCTCCTGTTATATATATATATATATATATATATATATATATATATATATATATATATATATATATATATATATATATATATATATACAATCCTTCCTGCACTTTTTATTATAAGGGACTTTTTATTTTAACCCATACCTGTATATATATATATATATATATATATATATATATATATATATATATATATATATATATATATATATATGGCTGTAAACGAACCGGACGAACACGAACGAAGCCTTGTTCATGTTCGTTCATTTAATTTTAACCTGACAATAAACGGACACGGACGCTTAAACGGACGAATTTTCTTGTTCATGTTCGTTTATTAAGAAAATGAATCGTTCATGTTCGTTTATGTTCATTTATTAAGACACTAAACGAACGCTAAACGAACATAAACGATCGAACATAAATGAAAATAGACAAACAAACAAAAATTTATCGAATTCTTCACAATATATTGTTTTATAAGTGTTGCTTTGTTTAAACAAACCAATTTTTAAAATTATTGTTGATATAAATAAATGACTAAAAACATTATTCATATCTTTCGATATGTCTATGTTTTGATAATGACAAAACGAAAACTCATCAAACCAAAGATTATGACATAAACAAGTATTTAGTAGTAAATACTCATCTTTACCAATTAATCACTTAAGGTATGAATGAACAAAGTGTCTAATGTATTATAAGATCAAAGGAACACTTTTATTAATCACTAGATATTTATAAAATGTCACAAAACATTTTATAACTTTTGTAAAACATTTTTGGCATTAAAAGAATATGTTTAAATTATTACAAATTTGTGAATTCAAATTTTCAACAAAAAATGGCAAATCTAATCCAGAAAAATTTCCCTCACAAAAGGACAAGAAAATCCAACGTTCAGGAGGACGGCCCCCTTAATTTTACTAGGCGGCCCCTTTAATCATTAAGGGGACCGCCCCCTAATTAAGGGGACCGGCACGCTCCAGAACAGTATTTTCTGGCCCTATAAATATTGGATCATTCCACATATTTTTCTCACCTTTTTGCACTAAAAACTTTCTGATCTAAACATCCCTCTCCATCCTCTAAAAATCCTTTGATCTTATATACTTTGATCTTTGTTTCAAAGTGATTCAAGCCTCAACACTCAAGTGCAAAGAGAAGAATACTTCTATTAGAAGTATTACAACTTAGTATCATCTTGCTATCTAAGTTGTTTGTTTGTTTCATCTTGTTGATCTTTCATATTTTGGTGAATAAGTTGTATGTATTAGTTAGCTAGATTTAGTTGTAGAATCTAGAATTGTTGTAAGTGTGAAGTGGAACTTGAAGTGAAGAAGTAGTGTTGGATAGTAGTGAAGATAGGAGAGAATAGCAATAGTGACTAGTGGTGAAGAAATTGAAGCTTCCAAGTGGAGAAGACTAGAATACATTATTGGTTTGAAGTTGTGAAGACATTGGTGCTTTGAAGTTGTGAAGTTGCAAGACATTGAAGTCGTGAAGTATTTTATGAAGGCGTGAAGATACTTGTGGTGTGAAGAAGTATAGAAGAAGTAAAAGGTGTGAAGAAGTTGTGGTGTGATATTTGGTGTGAGATTGGTTCTAGCTACTATTAGAACTCGACATTTTGCTTTGTGTCGTTAGTTGGTGTAAGCTTTTGGTGTGTACGGTTTTCTCCGCCATAAGGGAGGTTATTGACTTAGTGAAGAAAACTCTCGAGTTCGGTGCTCAGGGAGTGGAGTAGGGCAAGGAAGGTGTCCTTGTAGCCGAACCACTATAAATCCTTTGTCTCTCGGTTTGATCTTTCCATCTCTCATTCTTTACTTGTTTACTTATTTGCTTCTCGTACATTATTATTATTGTGTGTTGTGCATATATTGATTTCACATAAAGATCAAACTAGGTTCCATTTAAAACATTAATTATACATTAGTAAAATATAAGTATATACAATTATTAAAACACATATACATATATAAATACTTACTTATAATTAAGTGAGATATATGAAATTATAATTTCTATTCAACACTTTAAATAAGTAGTATCTATGTGATATATGTAAATTAATTTGTAATTATACTTTAGCTTCAATGGTTTTTACGATAACCATTAATTCTTTGAAAGCAAACTTTTATTAAACGAAAAAGACGCAAAACTATTCAACCCCCCCCCCTTCTAGTTTTTCACAATTGGTATCAGAGTCACGTCTAGAAAGATTTTTAAAATATATTGTATTTTAAAACTTGTAACGATCTATGGAATTCGAAAAATATCTAGAAGGGGAATTTACGCAAAAACCACCATTATTTGAAAATTATCATTTTCTTGAATGGAAAAACAAATTTGAAAATTATGTGAAATCAATAGATCTTGATCTTTGGCATATCATTTCAATTGGTGATCTTAAACCAACCAAAATGGATTTTGAAAATCAACATAATAATCTTCAAACCAAAATTGATAAAAACAATAAAGCCAAATTACTTATTTTCAAAACTCTACCAAGAGTTAAATATGAAAGATTATTTCGTTGTAAAACTGCAAATGATATTTGGAAATGTCTTTTAAAGTTTCACCAAGAGAAATGTAAAATCAAAGATGATAAACTTGATATTGCACAAGAAATAGTTAATCTAGAAAATTTAGTAAATAAATATTTAGTTGAAACAAACACATGTACTACTAGTTCAAATGTGATCATTGAAGGTATCTATAACGAAGAATACATGAGCCAAATCCGAAGAAAGAGCGTTAACAAATCATGGTGCAACAAGTGCAAAGAAGACGATGATAATACGACTTATGAGAATATTCAAACAAATGTGAACACAAGTATTGATGGCAAGGACTACATGCGTCTAGATCCAAGCGAAACTACAAACAATACATGGAACGACATGGACAATGGAATTGATCACCGTATAGCATGTGAAGAATGTACAACTACAAATAAGGTACAATCCAAAACCAAACATTTTTGCTATGATCAATTTATATTAGAATTTTCAAAAATAAAAAACAACTTCAAACATTTTTGCAACATTGACTCAAAAATTATTTTTAAAAACGAATCTTCAACATCCGCTGAAAACAACTTTGAAAAAGAAATAATTTTAGAAGATAAAATGTCTAGACTTGAAAGTAATATTGAAATTGATCTTGAATGTAAAAAATGTCAAGACTACAAACATGAAATTAAAATGGAAAATGAAAAAGCAAAAACATTGGCAAAATTCGAAAATAGTTCTAAATCTTTAAAATATCTTCTCAACATTCAAAAGTCATTTTATGATAAAACCGGCTTAGGATTTATCGTAAATGATCCTTCAACAAATGTATCAAAACAAATAAAATTTGTTAAACCTAGTGAATAAATTTAGAACTAATACTATTAAAACTTATTATTTATTACTCTAGTCAAGAAAGTCATTGTTTGTTAATTAAAACAAACTATTGATGAATTCTTGTACTTATCGACGACATCCTCATCATGTGCATTCAAATGCAATGGATGTTCTCATCTAACCAACTAGGACCCATGAGAATATGGGTACCAAGATTTTTATCATGTTTTAGGTAATTAACGAACGAAGAGTCTATTACGTGCTGATATACTCATCTCGCTCTATTGGTTTCTATCACGTTGTTTCACATTCTGCAAATATTTCGCCTATGACGTCGTTGCGGGAATCTTCTTGTCTCGGCATTTTGTTCTTCACTCTTGAAGTATTGGTATCATGGTGTGTCCGTTACCATTTCAAGATAAAGCCTCCAAAGCACAATTTTTATTAGCCTTCACGACTTGTGATGATTGGTGTGATTGATTAAGAATCTCGGATCTAGCTCCCTTGATTTCTATTGCGTTGGAATGTTAATTGGCTACTTAGACATGTTTTGGACAAACTCTTAAGATTTCTTCTATTTCCCTCATGCCCACTCTTAAAGAAAAGCTGGACCTGAGATAAGTTTTCTTTTCAAAAACTTGCCAATATTACATTATATTTTAGAATGCTTTAATTAGTATGTGAATATGATTTAACTTATAAGTTTCCATGCTTTTTGATCATTAATACTAATATATGCATATATGATATTAGCATTATTAACCTTCTTGTTGTTTAGTCTATTATCATTTTTCTTAATCTTATATGACCTATAGTAGAATACTTTCCACTTAAGCTATATGATCTTACTATTTGCATAAATAGATGTATTATAATTGAGACTTGTTAGTAACTTGATATTATGATGCTCTTTGTATACATATATATATATATACACATGTCTATCTTGTATCCATGAATAATCTACTTTGCTCCTTTCTATCTCATTGCATTTAGATCATAAATATCTACCATCTCTCTTTCATATCTTTAGGTGTCATTAGAGATGATTATGTGTGACAATGGGCTTAATTGATTCTCTTGAGCTTGATAAGTTTCCATTTCAAATCCTTCACTTGCAATTTTTTGTTATCATGATCAAAACATCATGTTTAAAACTTCTCTCTTTTTGAATGAAAATCTTTCAAATATCTATATTATTTTTCTTGAAACAATTTGCTTAACGAAATTTTTTTTCATAACCTTATTTTAATCAAAAACAAGATTGCAATTTTTTTTATTACATGTTATGAAACAAAATTTAATTTGTTTTATTGTAATGCACACTTGAATTTACTTCAAAACATTGTTGAATAAAACTAAAAACGTTTTGCTTAAAACACATTTGATTTTCTCACATGTGTCATACACTCCTATTGGAAATGACATTCACAATTTAATCAAATCATTTCATGAGAATCATGGCATGCCCATATGGATCTTGTTTGTAACAAGTCTTGAAGTCCATATAATCATATCCACCTATTTGTTACTTGTTAACAATCATTTATATGTTTGCTCTAGACTAAATGTTATCATCTTCATATTGTTACACATTTAACTTATGTGCTTTATTGTCTCCTTTGTTGCATATCTTAATTGATAAATTAATAGATAGCATGATTATTAGAAATTAATTGCCTAATTTAATTATTTCTATATCACTCTCTACATTCATGAATAGTATGCCCTATATTGCCTCAAAGAGTTGAAATTACTTGAATCCAAATCCAAAAACACAACCTTTTTGAAAATTTTCTGCCAAAAACCCATTTCTGGCATTCTGGGAATCACCAGATGGGCGGCCCCCTTAATTATATAAGGTGGCCCCCTTAATGATTAAGGGGACCGGCCCCTAATTAGGGGGACCGTCCATCTGATGGTCGGGGATACTGTTTTCTTTATCACTTTTTGACCCATTTCAGCCTATACTTCCCAAAATTCACAAACATATTTTGTCTCATACTATCTCTCAAAATTTACCTTCCTAAACCACATTTCTCATACACTATAAATACCCTCTTCCCATCATTAATGCCATCACACCCAAACATGTCATCTCCCAACAACCAAAAACCAAAGATTTTAAGAACCGCAAGGATCTCCGTCAAACCCGTTTGGAGGAGAAAACTTGATTCTTGTCATAACTCAAATGATGTGGTTCCAAGTCAATCAACAACTAAACCTCAAACCCACACTAATGAGTCATCTCACAACCTATCATCAACTCATGCCCTCATTAATGCTTCTTCTTATGATGAGCATGCTCAATCCCAAAACAACAATCCCAACATCTCAAACAATACTTCACATGTTGCTCATTCAACAAAAACACCACTCACTCATGAAGAAACTCCTCCACCCTTTTCATGTTTTCATGATTACCCAAGCTTAACCATGTCTCCACCACCAAGAATACCACCACCACATCCTACAACCTCACATGTCATTCCTATGTTGCATGTTCAAACCTTCACCCAAGACAACTATCGTGTTCCACCACCAACACCTTCCTCCGAACACTTGAAGTTTGTTGATGAGCTAAAAGAGGCTCATGAGCTTAGTGCTCTTTTAGCATTACATCTTGCTCAACGCAATTTGGATCCACCACAATCAAGCTCACCATCATCACCACACAACATCAACCAAATTGAGAAGCATGTTGACAATTGCCCTTGTTACAACAAACCATTGCTTTGAATGAGCACTTCACTTGGATTGGGTATCTTCTTACAAGATCTCAACAAACACCATCACTTGAACAACATCAAAACCCTCAATCAACAAACCCTACCTCTAACCCACCACCTACAAGTTCCACATCTCCAAACTCTCCAACATCCATGTAACCAAAAGTTTATCTCCACTAAACCACCAAGCATTTTATATGCTTATGTTTCTCATTTTCAAATAAAACTCTTCAACCATTTTGGGATTCAAGAAAGTTTGGTGACACTCCTTGTTAGCACAATAGGATGCTATACTTAGTCTTAGTATTCTATATTTATGGCTTTTGTAACAATGATTATGGGTTGACATAATCATTTTCTATCAATAAACAACTTAATATGTGTTCCTTATTATCTTTTGCCATGCTTATTAATTGTTGGTATTATGATATATGTGTTTGCTTGTGCCATGCTTGTGCTTCAAATATTTTTTGCAAGAATTCCAATTCTTGAACCCTTGGTGCCCTCAAACGAGGGGGAGCATACATCAAGGGGGAGCTTCCTTTCTATTGGTTTAAACCTTTTTGATTTTACAAAAAGGGGGAGAAGGTGAATATAAACTCACTAAATACTTGTCTAAAAATTAATTTTTGGATTTAATGAGTTTAGGTTTTGTAATCATCAAAAAGGGGAGATTGTTGATATAAATAAATGACTAAAAATGTTATTCATGTCTTTCGATATCTCTATGTTTTGATAATGACAAAACGAAAACTCATCAAACCAAAGATTATGACATAAACAAGTATTTAGTAGTAAATACTCATCTTTACTAATTAATCACTTAAGGTATGAATGAACAAAGTGTCTAATGTATTATAAGATCATAGGAACACTTTTGTTAATCACTAGATATTTATAAAATGTCACAAAACATTTTATAACATTTGTAAAACATTTTTGGCATTAAAAGAATATGTTTAAATCATTACAAATTTGTGAATTCAAATTTTCAACCAAAAATGGCAAATCTAATCCAGAAAAATTTCCCTCACAAAAGGACAAGAAAATCCAACGTTCAGGAGGGTGGCCCCCTTAATTTTACTAGGCGGCCCTCTTAATCATTAAGGGGACCGCCCCCTAATTAAGGGGACCGGCACGCTCCAGAACATTATTTTCTGGCCCTATAAATATTGGACCATTCCACATATTTTTCTCACCTTTTTGCACTAAAAACTTTCTGATCTAAACATCCCTCTCCATCCTCTAAAAATCCTTTGATCTTATATACTTTGATCTTTGTTTCAAAGTGATTCAAGCCTCAACACTCAAGTGCAAAGAGAAGAATACTTCTATTAGAAGTATTACAACTTAGTATCATCTTGCTATCTAAGTTGTTTGTTTGTTTCATCTTGTTGATCTTTCATATTTTGGTGAATAAGTTGTATGTATTAGTTAGCTAGATTTAGTTGTAGAATCTAGAATTGTTGTAAGTGTGAAGTGGAACTTGAAGTGAAGAAGTAGTGTTGGATAGTAGTGAAGATAGGAGAGAATAGCAATAGTGACTAGTGGTGAAGAAATTGAAGCTTCCAAGTGGAGAAGACTAGAAGACATTATTGGTTTGAAGTTGTGAAGACATTGGTGCTTTGAAGTTGTGGAGTTGCATGACATTGAAGTCGTGAAGTATTTTATGAAGGCGTGAAGATACTTGTGGTGTGAAGAAGTATAGAAGAAGTAAAAGGTGTGAAGAAGTTGTGGTGTGATATTTGGTGTGAGATTGGTTCTAGCTACGATTAGAACTCGACATTTTGCTTTGTGTCGTTAATTGGTGTAAGCTTTTGGTGTGTACGGTTTTCTCCGCCATAAGGGAGGTTATTGACTTAGTGAAGAAAACCCTCGAGTTCGGTGCTCGGGGAGTGGAGTAGGGCAAGGAAAGTGTCCTTGTAGCCGAACCACTATAAATCCTTTGTCTCTCGGTTTGATCTTTCCATCTCTCATTCTTTACTTGTTTACTTATTTGCTTCTCGTACATTATTATTATTGTGTGTTGTGCATATATTGATTTCACATAAAGATCAAACTAGGTTCCATTTAAAACATATATTATACATTAGTAAAATATAAGTATGTACAATTATTAAAACACATATACATATATAAATACTTACTTATAATTAAGTGAGATATATGAAATTATAATTTCTATTCAACACTTTAAATAAGTAGTATCTATGTGATATATGTAAATTAATTTGTATCTATACTTTAGCTTCAAAGGTTTTTACAATAACCATTAATTCTTTGAAAGCAAGCTTTTATTAAACGAAAAAGACGCAAAACTATTCAACCCCCCCCCCCCTTCTAGTTTTCCACAATTATAAAATTAAAATATATGATATATGAACATAAATAGATAAATAAACATAAACGAATTTTAACGAACGCCTAATCGGACGTTCACGAACATAAATGAACGAACGAGACTTTTGTTCATGTTCGTTCATTTAACTAAACGAACGTAAAATATTCTTCATGTTCGTTCATTTAATAAACGAACGAACACAAACGAACTTTTAACCGAACAGTTCATGAAATGTTCACTGAACGTTCAGTTCGTTTACAGCCCTATATATATATATATATATATATATATATATATATATATATATATATATATATATATATATATATATATATATATATATATATATATATGTGTGTGTGTGTGTGTGTGTGTGTATATGTATATATATATATGTATATATATATATATATATAGGTATGCATATATATATATATATATATATATATATATATATATATATATATATATATATATATATATATATATATATATATATATAAGTATGTACAATTATTAAAACACATATATATATACATTATATATATATATACATATATATATATATATATATATATATATATATATGTATATATATATATATATATATATATATATATATATATATATATATATATATATATATATATGTATATGTATATATATATATATATATATATATATATATATATATATATATATATATATATATATATATATACATATAAATATATACATACATATATATATACATATATATATATATACATATATATTTATATATATATATATATACATATATATATATATATGTATAAATATATATGTATATATATATATACATATATATTTATATATATATATATATACATATATATATATATGTATAAATATATATGTATATATATATATATATATATATATATATATACATATATATATATATATATATATATATATATATATATATATATATATATATATATATATATATATATATATATATATATACATATATATACATATATATATATATATACATATACATATATATATACATACATATATATACATATATATATATATATATATATATATATATATATATATATATATATATATATATATATATATATATATATAGGGTAGAGTTCTTTTCAGAACCAAATAAATTGCGAGAACTGCGAGAACCAGTATCAACCAATCAGATTTTTTTGAATATTTGTTTTTATGTTTTAATTCAAAAGGGTATAATAGTAAAATTATATTTTTTATTTTTATTTTTATTTTTGAATTTTTTTTTAATAAAAAACATTTTTTTTAGATCCTAAATTTTAGGATTTGTTTTTAAATAATTATATTTTAGCATGTATGATTTCGAAAGATAAGGTGCACATGTGTTTTTTTTATATAAGGTAAATTACATATATTTATATTGTTCAATTTAGACCTCTAATGTGTTTTGGTAAAAAAATATTTACACAAGTGCATTGAATGACAAACATAAATATTTTAGATGTATCGTATACATTTCAAGACAAAAACATTATGCACAAAATTAAAAATCACATCACATACAACTTAGATACAAAATTCTAAAAGTAAAGAATAAATGAAAGTTTCGTTGATGTATAGCTGTGTCTACTAATCTTCTCGCAACTTCATGCACTTGTGCCTTTACTCTTTACTTCTTTATCTTAACTATTTTCTCGCTAGATAGTATTTACAAAACACATGTACACTCTTGACATCGCTCATCATACTCGTACCTGTAACCACAACCAATTAATAAACAAGTTATTTAATCATAACATATAAAAAAACACATATGCACAATGTATTTCTGACTTTTCATAAGAGACCATTTTGAGAAATTAGTACAGCTTTAAAACACAAAACACAAGTGTACCCATAAATCAGAACTAAACAAAAAAAACATCCTTATATCATAAATAAAAACATATATGCAATTTCAATACATTTAAACTTAAAAACTGTAAAACACATATGCACAGCAGGTATTAAATTCACCATAAACTATGAAAACACATATGCACACTCAATAACACATATGCACTCTAAATAACACATATGCACACTACTTTTATTGATATTGTATCAGCTCTTAACACATATATGCACACCTTTTTATTTTTTATAGGCCATAAAACACATATGCAAACCCTTTTCATTTATTTTTTTTACCAGCCATAAAATACACATGCACTCTAACCTTAAAACACATATGCACTCTAAATAACACATATGCACACTACTTTTATTGATATTGTATCAGCTCTTAACACATATGCACACCTTTTCATTTTTTATAGGCCATAAAACACATATGCAAACCCTTTTCATTGATTTTTTTATCAGCCATGAAATACATAATGACAAAAAGAAAGACAAAACAAAACGACAAAATGACAAATACACTTTGCATATAAGTTTAACATCATATATATCAACAAGGATCATATTAGTTATTAAAATCAATTAACAAAATATATATGCATTAGTAACAACTTTCATATGCACCATTAACATATTCGCCAATATTGTGTATGGCTTTAGCAATAAAAAATTCAACCCCTAAGTACAGGGTTACTTCTTCAACCACCCATCAATGTATAAACCATATTTTATAATCAAAACACATATGCACACTTTTTAATTTGCACTTGAAAGATCATTTTCTTTGAATAAAGAGTTTTTATATGATTAGTTTGTTTAACCCCTGCTAACTGAATGTTCATCTTCTTTATATACATATGTATACTGGTAATTCCACTTTTTATTTCATTACATAAAACAAAATAACCAACTTAATATTATACTCTATAAACAATGGCAATTAAATTTGTGGTGACATAACAAACCAAATCAAACTCCACCGATAAGTCAAATTTCACTTTTGGTGCCAACTGTAGCAATAAAGGATACCATATACGGGGAATTGAGATGCAAGATATGTTTGCTACAGTAACAATTAAATTTAATTAGAAAACAAAAAGTAGCAAATTTTGTATAACAAATATACTACAAGTAACATGTCATCCTAAAATCATTACTACGTATTATACTTAAAATGCAAAGCCTGAGCACTCGAAAATTTGTATCAATATATTCGCTCATTCATTTAAAATTACAAAAGAACATCATAGCAAAATCAACTTTAATCCACAATTACAGTCAAATCAACCACTGGTAAATTTGTATCAATATATTCGCTCATTCATTTAAAATTACAAAAGAACATCATAATTTAAATTAAAGCAAATAGTATTAACATATAAGGCTTTAGAACTAAAAAATAAGGTTATAAATATTGTACCTGCATATAGGTTTCATCCCAATCATGTGCGAAGCGGATGAGGACAAGATGCTCTTCTTCGGCTAGGATGGCTTGATCCACGGCCAATTCATTGTGCAACTGATTACAAAGACATATAGAATCGATGTGGATTAGTAATTAAACTTGCCATGAGGTTTGCTGATGTGATTAACAAAGGCGTATAGAATCGATGTGGATGGTGATCTGAGAACCGATTTTAAGAAAGCTTAATTGATGTTGGAGGTTATTAGGTTAATTGGAGTATCTCAGAGAAAAAAATGGGATGAACCGATTATCAAATCCTCTATTTTAGTGGACAGATACTGAATAGGAGTTATATAAAATTCCTATACTACCCCTTACTCATTTACATAAATGTTCCTTATCTTTTCTTTTATGACACAAATGGCACAAATAATCTCATCCATTGATCTAATATTTTAATGGCTTAGATTAGTTCTCGCAATTCTTTTGGTTCTGAAAAGAACCTCACACTATATATATATATATATATATATATATATATATATATATATATATATATATATATATATATATATATATATATATATATAAGTTTGGGTTAAAATAAAAAGGATACTATAATAAAAAGTGTAGGAAGCCCCCACAGCCTGCCACGTGTCCCAAAAGGTCTCCCCGCTTTTTTCATAACTGCAAGGGTGTTTTCGTTATTTTACAAAACACTATATAATTCCTTTTTTTTTTACATCCCTCCCACTTCACATTTCTCTCCCAATCGTCTTCCCCACCTTCCCAACCGTCTTCCCCACCGTGTTCCACCGTCTCCACCAATCGATCCATTACCTTCACCACCGGCCTTCCACCAATTGATCCACCGCCTTCACCACCGCTATTTTGAAGAGGTCTATTCAATCATCAACCATTGAATCCTCAGTTTCTATTAATAATGAATGTAGTTCATCCTCAGCTTCTGATAGTAAGCTTTATTTCTTTTTAACTGTTGTTTTTTTTATTGCTACTTATAAGTATTTGATGCAGTATATTCATGTGTATGATGCAATATATATTAGAGTGTAGTGTTTTGTTTTTTTAATTTTTTGATTTTTAGCTTCAAAGTTTATATATCAGTCATATTTTGATGTACTAGAATAAATTGATATATGTGTGATGTACTAGATGTAATATTTTGATGCATTGGTTCTAATGTTTTTAGTTTATAGGTACATTTTTTTGATCTCGTATTAAATTTCAGCATTTTGATTTTTTATAATTGTGATGCACAAGAAATAATTCTATGATGCACTTATTGATTTTATTGTACTTTTTGAAATTTTATTATTATCTTTAATATTATTATGCAGTGGATTTAAGAATATGATGTATTAGTAGATAGGTTTTTTTTTTTTTTTTTTTTTTTTTTTTTTTTTTTTTTTTTTTTTTGAGTTTTTTAAATCTCAGCAATGATTTTATATATGTGATGCGTTATATTTAAAACTATGATGCAATCCTTTCAGGTATTGAGGTCGAAACTGTTCGAGTGAGAGATCATGTTGGTTATTATACTTGTGATGATAATGGTAATAGGACATGGTATTCTGATTGTGGTGAAAAACCTGTAGAAGGTTGTCAGTTTGTTTCAATCGATCAGGCCTATAGTTTCTATGTAGCTTATGGTAAAAAAGGAGGTTTTGATGTTAGGAAAGGTAGACAGTACCAGGCTACAGGTGGAAAAGAGACAACTATAAAGTACTTCTATTGCTCAAGGGAAGGGTTACCGGTAAAAGGGAAATCTGTAGATAAAAATTTAAATGACGATATCTCTAAAGAAGGTGAATCCAGTAATGGTTCTATTAAGTTTGGCGAGTTTAAGAATAAGCAAAAAGGAGGAAGGCTTCTTTTAGATGTGGCTGTTTAGCCTCACTTACTCTTAAGAAAATTGGTAATGTTTATGAGGTTTCTAAGCTTGAAGAAGGACATAATAATCCTCTCATAGCAGAAAAGGATATGATTTTTATGAAGAATTCTAGGAATATGAGATATACAAAGCAGCATTTTCTTTACCAAGTTTCAAATGCGAATTTCGGTCCTGCTATCGGTTTTAGGTTAATGAAACAGTTGTATGGTGGCTTCGATAGAGTTGGTGTTACAAAGAGTGATTGTAAGAATAATAAGAAGAAAATTAGTGTTTTTATTGGTGATCGAGACGCTCATATGGCTGTTGAAAAGTTGCTTAGTCGAAAGCTTCATTCGTCTGGCTTTTATGTCAATTATTATAAAGGTGATTCACTTATTCGTTACATCACAATTATAATCTCTAGTGCATCATGTTGTTATTATTTAGTGCATCACATTATTATTATTATTATTATTATTATTATTATTATTATTATTATTATTATTATTATTATTATTATTATTATTATTATTATTATTATTATTATTATTATTATTATTATTATTCATTTTTTAATTTTTTGTTTCAGGTGATGACGATCAGTTGGTTGGGCTATTTTGGGCTGATGAAGAAGCTATTAGGGACTACCAAACATTTGGTGCTATAGTATCCTTTGATGCGACATTTCGATCTAACAAGTACATTCTTTTCCGTATTCTGAAATTTTGTTTAATTACTGTTTTATTTGTTATTCACTGACATATATTATTTTTATATGGTACAAAATGTAGGTATCAAATGGTATTTGTCCCTTTTACGGGTATCAACCATCATAACCGTTGCCTTACATTTGCTTCCGGGTTGCTTGCGGATGAGTCTGTTGGAGCGTACATATGGTTACTTAATGAATTCAAGAATGCTTTTGGGTAGGATCCAGATGTTCTTATTACGGTCAAGATCCATCGATTAAAGATAGCTATTGAAGAATGCTTCCCAAATTCAAAGCATCGACTGTGTATGTGGCATATTATGCAGAAATTGAGTACGAAGGTATTTCTTTTATAGTACTTATGCCTATAATGCAGTTGTTTATTTTAGGTTATGCAGTTAATTTTTCATATCCATGCATATGTTGTGCTAATTATTTCATAAGCTAATGCAGTAAAATTAAATCCATTCCCATTCCTATTATATTCACAACTTTATGTTTTTCCAGGTTGGTTCTGATATATTTAGTGAGCCTGATTTTAAAAAGAGCATATGCGATATTGTGTGAACTGACCAGATTTCACCTGAAGTACTTGAGAGAGAGTAGGATAGGATGATAAATGATTTTGAACTCCATGATAATAAATTGTTAGCTGATATGTTTGAAATGAGAGAGAGATGGATACCAGCGTATTTGCGTGATGTTCATATGGCAGGGCTAATGCGTACAACTTCAAGATCCGAAAGTGAGAACCATTTTTTTGGTAAATGGACCAGCCCTCATCTTTCCCTTGTTGAATTCTTAAGCCACCACGACACTGCTATCGAGTATCAGAGGTACATTGAGCGTAAGAACGACCATGATTCAAGGTATAGATCTCCAGAATTCAAAACAGATCTTCCGATGGAGCAAGATGCCTCTAACCTATATATAAGTACAATATTCTTTGATGTGCAAGATGAGATGCTTGCTTCTTATAAGTTTTGTATTGCATTGAATGTTGTTCAAACTGAGAATATGGAAAAATATTCAGTTCGTGATTCCCAGTTTGAGAAGAGAGAGCTCGTTGACAACGTTTATGAGGTATCATATTTTACCGCATCACTTTTTTATATCTAGTGCATCTATTAGTTTGATTATATTGCATCATAGTTATATATCTAGTGCATCATAGGTTTTATATATCATTTTCAATTTTTTTTTAGGTTGAATTTTGTAAGTCTGAGATGAAACTTCATTGTAGCTATAATCGGTATGAGTATTATGGCCTCTTATGTCGTCATACTTTCTATGTTCTAAGGATGAACAATGTAAAGGAGTTTCCCCGAAATTACTTAGAGAAACGGTGGTTAAAGAACGTGAAACCTTCAAAATTTGCTCTTCCCAAAATCAGTGGTGCATCAGATGCAGTAAGGAATGAAGTTTTGCAATTATATGAGATGTTTGAGTCTACTGTTGATCGTTTGGTACATGACTTGAGCAAATTGCATATCTACAAAGAAAAGATGCAAGAGTTATTGAACCAAGCTGTTATTGATATTCCAACAGTTCCCAAAGTGAATGGGAAAGCTATTATTTGTTCAATGCTTGGTGTTAAAGAGCCTGAACAAAAAACAATGAACAATCCATTGAAGAGTAAAACTAAAGGAACCGGTGTCTTTTCAAGAATGAAGCCAAGAGTCGAAGTATCCGCTGAAGAACTTTCAAAGAGAAGGGCATCTGGGGTATGTGGAGAGAAGGAAGGACACAATTCCAGGACTTGTCAACAGGCGCGACCATCGAAGAAACCAAAGAAACAAGATACAACAAAAAGAGCCGGGTTGAAAGAATCTACACGCAAAAAATGAATATTTTTTTCTATATTTTTTTCATTTTTTACGAATAAAAGAATGATTCAATTGTAAAGTTTCTATATTTTTCTTTTTTTCAAATAAAAGAATGATTCAATTGTAAAAAAAGAAAGGTTTATAATACAATTTTAATCGAAGCTTGTCTTTGTTTTAAAAGAATGATATTTTTACAATGATGATGCAGTATGTATAGACACTGTGATTTACCAGTTTTATACATTGTTATGCACTATCAATAATTCTCCATACATAATTAATTATACATACATTCTAATTCTAAGTCTTTTCCACTTAAGTTTATATCTCTGCCCATTTAAGCACTGATGCAGTTCAATATGAACTATGATGCAGTAACAAAGTAATATTGATGTAGTAATTATCAAAGAATTAATCAAACCAAAACCATAAATAAAAGGAATAAGAAAGATTGGTCATTAGAAGGAGTAGTACTAAGTTTTCAACAACCGTTAAGCAAACGTACAAGTATAGTAGAAACATGATCTAAACATGATCAGTAAAATATATCCAAAAGCTATCAGTTAAACCTCTATTCAAGTGTCTTGACTAGAGTCTCGTTAAACCTCTTCATCAAATTTGCATCAACTTTGACATCAATATGAGTTAAAATCTTAGACTTCTTTTATTGCTTCTTCCCAAAAGCTTTTGCATATTTTATTAATTTCTTTTTGTGGAGATTAAGATTAAGATCTTTTAGTAATATCTTTGCCAAGTACTTTGCACGAAGCATTTTTAGTTGTGATTTCAGAGCTGTGCCTTCACTTTGTAGTTCATTCAAAAATACATCTTCCCCAACATACATTTCCGTACGCCTGATGACAAAGATACCACAGTCAACAGTATTGAAAGTTGTCTTCAATTTTATCGGCACCATTCTTGGGATCGCCAACCAAATCTCAGCAATCTTTGTGTGCTTTTTCTTTTCTAGGTAATTAACAAATGTATCAATCTGTGAAAAATAATAAGATTTTGTTAAATTAAATTTAGTTTTTTGTATGCAGTAAATATAACACTATGATGCAGTAAAAAGTTTACAATATAGTAAGTATTTCATTTTTATGCAGTAAAAAACATTCTTTTTATTTTTAAATATACTTACCAGAACCTGTGCATACTTCCCATATCTAGCTGAGATATCTTCAATACCGTTGTCGATGTTGAGTATGTCAATATTACCATTCTTCAAATTAAAGCATATGACATAGTAATGATTCGACCCATTTTCAGTCATCTTTATACAAGGAAAGAAGATCTGCAGACATTTCAACGCTTAAACATCATTGGAATTAATTATAAAAATCAAATTATTAGAACTCATAATAATAAATCTATTTTTTTACTTACCAAACCAACATCATTTATATCTTTCAATCCTGAAGTTTTCAAAACACTGTTAAAATTCTCTTCAAACGTATTTCTTCTTTTCTCCAAATCCTATCCATCATCAAAATTGACCATACGATGAGGCTGTTTTTATAAATAAGAAACGTTTTATAAGCATTAATAAGTTACATCTTAATTTTAACTATGTTATATAGTTGAATTGCTCACCAGCATTAATGTACTACAATAAACATTTCTCTTTTGTGAAATTTCGTCTCGGAATTGCTCTTCATTGTTTAGTATAATGCTCCATACATCTATTATACATACATCTATTATAGGTGAAGCAACTTCAACTTCAGGATAAAGGCTCAAGGAAATCACACCTTCTAATTGCAATCCCTTTCCATTGAAAACAATATCACTGCACATTTAAGATTCAGTAAAATTTTAGTATTGATGCAGTGTAATATAAATTATGATGCAGTAACATAAAAAAACAGATGTAGTGATATATAACTATTAATGCAGTAGCTTATGAACAGTGATGCAGTAACACATTACCTTTCAGGAATGCTGTCACTCCACATGTACTCAACTAGTTTCATCTCTGCTTCATTCCATTTTTGATAAATGTATACTTTCCTATCATAGTATGGCGACTTCATAGCATTAGAGGGCTTTACTGTACGCTTTTCCTTCAATATTTCATCCTCTTTATCCTCTTCGGTTTTTGTGTATTCTCTTTAACTATTTTAGGCTCTGCTTTTTTCGTTGGAGCTTTTTGAGGTTTGACCATTTCCTTATTTGTTTCTCCCTTTTTACCTCTTCCTTTTTTTCAAGTTCCTCATTGCTTGCTGCCTTTTTTGACCTTTTAATCGGTTCCTTTTTTATTGCTGCAGCAACATTTTTTTCCTTTTGTATATTCTCAAATGGAATGTAATTTATAGGCGCAACAGAGCTCACAGGAGTCGCATCAATCACATGAACAGCTGATTCTTTTGCCGCATCAACAGTTGTCTTTTTGGCTTCATTTGAATTATCATCCTTCTCAACATCATACTTTCCAGAACTGTTTCTTTTTAGCTTTAACTTCGTACTATGGTATGGCGGAGTTGCAATTGCAGCTTTCGTTGCAGTGGCACTTGGTGCATCAGCAGTGGCACTTGGTGCATCAGCAGCTAACCTGATGCGTAGGGATTGCACCAGGCTTTACCTCTCGAGGGATCTCGAGAAGCTTACTGTTGGGATCAAAGTTTTACTATTTTATCAAGTCTCGGTCATTTGTAATAATATGTTGCTTAAGTTACTACTTACTTTCATTTATGTAATGTTATAAGTTTACTAGGCTTAAGATATTATGTCCATGGGCCTTAAGCCCACACGAAATCCATGTAAGGAAGGAGAGGGAGTGTTGCCCTAACTCCTTCCCTATAAATAGAAGTCTTAGGTCTCTTGTAAACTTGGTTGTTTATTTGAAATCTTAAGGAAACTCTTGCACTTATATTTCTCTCATTCAAATATTCACCCAACTCCTTATATCTATCTCATTCTTGTTTGTGTGAAATCAATATGGTGACCTAACAAGTGGTATCATTCGCCATATGAAGGTGTAGCTATTGTTTTTCTTTGAAATTCGATCCTTAAACTCCTTTTAATTCGATATTTTGTTAACAAAATTGTACTTTCTTGTTTGTTTCTTGGTTTTTATCACATTTTTGCTTACAAACTTGTGCTACAAATTATATCAAACAAAAAAGTATCAACTTTTATTTCAAAATTTTCGATTTGCTTTTTGTACTACTTTTCGAAATTATTTAAATTTTTGAAAAAGTTTGTCAAGTTTATAACTTTCTTCAAGATTTCATCATTTTACAACTTGAAGTACAAAAATCTTGGATTAAAAACTCGTTTTTGGATTGCTTTCCTTGAAAAACACATTTCTGCAAAATTTCGAAATCACTCCCTTGACAAAATTTCGAAATCGTGTTCTAGTGCTTCAAATCGCCTTACGAATTGTGGACTCAGTCTTTTCTCTCTTGTATAAGGAAGAAAAGTACTTCGACTTTTGGTAAACTTTCGAAATTGTATAATTTTGAAAGTGTGTTTGTGACATTGTGTTCTCGAAAATTTCATTAATTTTCGAAATCACAAGGTTTTCGAAAACATCTTTGGTTTTCGAAATCTCAAGGTTTTCGAAAATATACTAAGTTTCGAGAAACCTTTCTTTCGAAATCCCAAATTTTCGAAATCTTTGAGTAACTAATTTCGCAATCCCTAAAGTTCAGTTTTTCGCAATCACAAGTTCAGTGACTAAGTTTCGAAAACATCTACTTGGGCAAACGTTTCGAGATTTGGCAAACCTATACCTTCTACAAGATCCATCTTTTCACACAAGTGTTTCAATATGTCTCAACCACCGTACTACAACTTTAACCATCCTCAGTAACATCAGAATCAACAGTATCATCAGCAACAGCAACAGTATCAACAATCACCACAATATTATCAACAACACGTTTACTCACAACAACATAACTTCATGCAACAAATGGTTCCAATACAACAGTCCTATCCTATGTCACCACAACAAAGCCAACTTCCACCAAAACCTACTCACTGGTTTGACAGGATGTGTGAAGTCATTTCAACTCAACAATCCAGACACGAAGCAGGATCTCCTAACACCCCACCAATACTAACACCGGGAAATTATATTCAATGGGCAAGTCGATTCTTAAGGTTTATTGAACTCAAGAAACCCAATGGTAAATACATGAAACAAGTTATCCTTGAAGGACCGTTTCCTTGGCCTGTTAACTACGTTGGCGGTAACCCATCGGCTGATCCTCCAGTAGCTCCAACTGCTGTACGTGTTCCTGAGTCTCAACTTACTGCTGAACAAAATCACCATCGTGAAGCAGATGAGTATGCTATGTCTTACATACTTCATGGGATACCAAACATCATATTCAGAAGTGTTGATGCTCAAACAACTGCAAAAGCTATGTGGGAACACGTCCATCTACTGATGCAAGGCACACAACTGAACAAGGAAGACATGGAATCTAAACTTTACTTGGAATACACTAATATCATGATCGAACCAGGGGAATCTCTTGAGTCTTACTTTCATCGTTTCACCAATGTCGTCAATGATTTAGAGAGACATGAAGTACCTCTTCCAAGAATCGCTGTCAATACTAAGTTTGTTAGTAGTCTGGGTCCTGAGTGGCAAAAGTATGTGACATTTGTGAGACAAGCTAAGAATCTTCACAGAGACCCATATGGTTTGTTGTACGACTATCTCAAGCACTATGAGTCTGAAGTTGAAAAAGATAAAGTCGCCCGAGGAGGATATACATCACCACCTACTTCTAATCCCCTTGCACTCGTTGCTCAAACTCATGCTTCACATCCTCTGATGTCTAATCATGCTTATGATCAGGAACAGAATTATTTCAGTCACAAGCAACCTCCTACTTCTCAACACGCTTCTACTCAACTTGCTCCATATGACAACAATGATAGCATGTATTACTCTAATTAGATCGAAGATGATGATGATGACGTCAATACGTTGAATCAAGGACTTGCTCTTGTTGCTCGTGCTTTTAGCAAATTCTCCAACAAAACCAACAACCGTCTTCGTTCTTCATCAAATACAAGAAACCAAGCTGTCATTCAAGATGGTCGAGTTGAGATTCAGAACCGTAATTCTGGACGTTCAGGTGGGTATACTGGAAATTCTGGGTATGGACAAAGAGTCAACAACAATGGGGGATTCAGAAACAATCAAGGTGCTCCTCAGCGAAGTAATGACAATGCTGCTAGTAACAACACAGTCTCTGGGAATGCAATATGGTGCTATAACTGCAACGAAAAAGGTCATATTGCAACTGCATGTCCTCACCCAAGAACCCGCGGCAGTCAGTTTCACAAGCAAGCATTACTTATGGCTCTCAAAGATGAAAAGGAAGGAACTTTCAATACTCATGAGAACAGTTTCTTTGCTAATGCTTACAATGATGATGATATGGAAGATCTTGAAGCCAATGCAGCTGTGATGCTTATGGCTAACATGCAGGAACATCAGTTGAATGATTCAGGCCCAGTGTTCTCCACTGATGGCTTGTCTCAGGTAAATGACCTAACCACAAGCTCCATAGAATTTAATGCATCACCCTCTGTTTCTGAATCAGATCAGGCGCAAGTTGTTCCTTCTGAACCATTTTTCTCTTCTCAAGAGGATGAACAATTAGACACAGTTGTTATATTTGATGATGACACTGTCGTCTCATTTGATGATCCTATTGAGCAAGACAAAAATGACTTTATTGAACAACATGAACCTCCTTCTGATCCAGCTCCTGACTGTACAGTTACGGCCAAACAACTTAATGATCAACTTCTTTCTAATCACATAACGGACGAGCAAACTAAAGTTTTGAAAGAAAATGCCGATTTGAAAAAGGACATTGAATGTTATAAAAAACAACTTTCAAACTTTTAAAATGCAGTTCATCATGAAAAAAGCTTTGAAAAGTCATTTCAGGATTCATATGTCAAAGAACAAAATCTTCAAAAGCAAATATATGACATAGTTGAGTCAAACGGTAAATTGGTTTCCAAACTGGAAAATGAAAAACATGATCTTCAAAAACAAGTTGTTCAACTCCAACAGGAACTTTCAAAAACACAAAAAGAGGTGATAACTTGCAAACAGGAATTTTATGAACATAAAGTGCAAAAATAAGAAAAAGAAAATTCTTTACTTGATGATAATCTCGCTCTCGAACATCAAATTAAAGATTTTCAAAATATCGTTTATAAACATGGGGAATCTGTAACGACAATTCAAAAGTTTACTTTAAAACCAAGACCAGATAAAGGTTTTGGCCTCGGCGATTACAGATCCTCTTTTCTTCGCACTGCATTCAAAACAAATCCTAAGCTGTACAGTATGGACCAATTGATGGATAATAATGTTGTGCGTGTTATTGTACATAATACTGAGGAAGAATACGAACTAGAAGAGAAGAGTCGATAAAAAATGAGTCAAGTTGAATATTGCAAACCATATGATTACTCAAAAGCTCCTCACATTTCAAAATCTTTTGTTCCATCAAGAGAAATACCTGAGAAATCATGGTATGTTACTCAGGGGCGGAGGTAAGACATGGCTACCTGTGGCACGTGCCACATATGGGTAGGCCATGTGAAGTAGAGAATTTTTAACAAAAATTTTGTTTCTGCTCATTAACTACGATTGTGCCACATATGATGCACTATATTATTCATTACCAATAACAAAACAATTAAAGAAGCCAATAAGGGAAGAAGGCCTGAGGCCCATTTAGTTACAATTATAAAACAGAGAATGACTAATGAACTAAAGCCCAAGTTGGTAATTGTAGTCTTTTTAAAAAATAAAATATAAAACGATTCAGTAACTCATAATTCAGACTTCTTTGTGGCAAAACAAAAAAAAACGCAAAAGGACTATTATTGGGATTTGGGGCTGTGACGAACAAGACAAGAATTCACGATCTTTTTTTTGAACCGCTATTAGTCGAGCTTGTTTGGTAACTGGTAAGAACATGATTTTGATACTTTTGTTTTCTTTAAGGTTTTTGATTTTGATCGAAGATTCTTAGGGTTAGGGTTTATAATTTCTAATGTGAATATGTGATAGTTGATTAGTTCATACTTCTTAGTTGTTTTAAACATTACATACGCCAGTGCTTATTTAGTTGTACTTCTTGTAACACAATTGTTTATAAGTTTATTCATGATCTTAAATCTTAATAGGCTTTAATCTCTATGGAAAGATATTATAAAAGAAAGTTTCCGTCGATAAGTGGTGGTGATGGTGAAGAAACTTTACCAAAACTTATTCCAGAAACTATACCCAAACCAATTCCAAAACCTAGACCGTTTCCATCGACATCAGATGGTATTGATTTGGGTACTCTTCCATGGGACCCGTCTGAGAGGCCAAGCATTTTTAGTTATGACGCTAATATAAGAGATGAAATAAGATGAAAGTATTTAGGCAATGGAGCTTCTCAACCACGTGGCCATAAGTTTCCCAAAAAAACAATAGGGACTAAAGTAAGAAGTTTTGTTGCAAGTTGGTTTGATGAGTTCCCTTGGTTAGAGTATAGTGTAAAGGCGGACAAGGCCTATTGTTTGTGTTGTTATTTGTTTAGAGACTCTGTTGGAAAACAAGGTGGAAATGATGCATTTGTGACGGATGGTTTTAATAGTTGGAGTAAAAAGTATTCTCTAACTAACCATGTGGGTGAGGTTAATAGTTATCACAACAAGGCACTTCAAAAATGTGAAATTCTGTTAAAGCAAAAAACAATCTATTCATGTTGCCTTTAAAAAGCAAACTGAAAGCGAGGCAAAAGAATATGGAATTCGTTTGAATCTTTCGGTTGAGACGTGCAGATTCTTACTTAAAGCTTCTTTACCATTTCGTGGTCATGATGACAAGAAACATTCTTTGAACAGGGGACTTTTCTTAGAGTTATATGATCTACTTGCAAATCAAAATGAGGAAACTAGTAAGGTGGTTGCACGGACTCCTTTAAATTGTACACTAAAATCTCCAGAGATTCAAAAACAAATATGTTAATGTTTTTCAGAAGAGGTTCTTGATTACATTATTAGAGAAATTGGAAATGACGTGTTTTCTTTGTTAGTTGATGAGTCTAGTGATGTATCTAAACAGGAACAAATGGGACTCGTTTTGCGATATGTTGATAGACTTGGAATTGTTAAAGAGAGATTTGCTGGTGTTGTTCATGTGGATGACACGTCTTCAGCAACTCTTAAAGCTTCAATTGATACTTTATTTGCGCAACATAAACTGAGTTTGAAGCAGGTTAGTCTACATGTTTTATGTTTATAATGATTGTTTCTTTAGTTACAACGTTTATATAATTTGTATCTTATATTATATATCGAATCTTTCAACAGGTAAGAGGTCAAGGCTATGATGGAGCAAGTAATATGCGTGGCGAGTTCAATGGTTTGAAAGCTTTGATCTTGAAAGATAACAGCTCAGCATATTATGTACATTGTTTCGCTCACCAGTTATAATTAGTTATTATAGCGGTTGCAAAACACCACGAAGGTTTTGTCAAATTCTTTGAGAAGCTAATCGGTGTGATAAATGTGGTATCATCTTCTTGTAAAAGAAAAGATATGATTCGAGATAATTACAAAGAAAGAGTAGAGGCAGAAATAAGCGCGGGTGCAAAGGAAACTGGACGAGGGTTAAACCAAGAAATAACCATTATAAGACCCGGAGATACACGTTGGGGTTCCCATTACAAAACAATTGTGAGTTTGTTTAATTTGTTTCCTGAAGTTATTAAAGTACTAAAGTTTGTTGAAAAAGAAGGCAATGATGCTCGAAACCGAGTCCAGGCACAAGGCATTTTATCATACTTTAAAAAGTACGAGTTTGTGTTTTACTTGAACTTAATGGAGCACATCTTAGGGGCGACAAATTTATTGTCGAAGGCTCTTCAAAAAAAAGATCAAAATATATTGGAAGCGGTTTCAGTGATTAATGGAACAAAACAGACATTGATGACACTTAGAGCAGATGGGTTTGATACACTTTTGAAGAAAGTGAACTTATTTTGTACAAAGTATGATATTGAAGTGTTAAAGATGGATGAAGCATGTGCGGCTAAAAGAAATAGAGCAGTTGGCATAACGAATCGACATTATTTTGAGATTGACATATTTAACACAGTTTTGGATATGTAAATCCAAGAGTTTGGTGATCGCTTTAGTGAGATACGCACAGACTTACTTAGTAATATGTCAGCTTTGAGTCCGCGTGCTTCATTTTCGATGTTTGATGCCTCAAAGCTGATTACTTTGACTACTTTATATCCAGATGATTTTACAGATTCGGATAGGTTTCATCTTATGCGGGAGCTTGACCTATATCGTGTGAATGTGGTTCAAAATGAAGATTTTTCAAAGCTAAATACTATTACCGAGCTTGCTACAGAGATGGTGAGATTGGATAAACATAACTCTTTTCCTTTGATATATAAGTTATTGAAGCTCGCTTTGGTTTTGCCCGTGGCTACTGCAACAGTGGAAAGGTGTTTTTCCACAATGAAGTTGATAAAGTCGGATCTCCGTAATAGAATGGGTAATAGATTTTTGAACCATGCTCTACTTTGTAGCATAGAGAAAGAAATATTCATCAATGTGAAAAATGAAGATGTGATGAAGCGCTTCCACTCCATGAAAGATCGAAAGGGTAAATTAACTTAGGTCGATCGAGGTAACTTTGTTAACTTATATATAAGTTGTGTAACTATCGCACTTTTTATCCTATATAAGTTAGAACTTGATGTAAAAAATATTTTTTGTGCCACACATAAGTAAATTTCCTGGCTCCGCCACTGATGTTACTGAGTCTTATGTTTCATCTTCCGATGGAGCTCCTGTCAAACCCGTGGCACAAGTAAATGGTCCATTACCATCTTCTGGTCATGTGACACCATTACCTACACGCTGTAAAATTTTAGACTATTTTCAAACATTCATGAAAGGCATCGATAATTTGGAAAAAGTTATTGAACATCATTCGCAAATTAAAATTCTTACTTTTCAATCAGCTTACGAGCGGGAAAAGAAAGACATTTTTCAAAAACAAATTCTGCCTTTAGTTCAAAATTTGCGTTATTGTGCTACTCGTTGGGAACAGGAACTCCAAAAAGAAGTTAAAGATATGAAAGAAATTTTCGCTCTTAATGAAAACGCAATTTTGCTTCAACAAAGCAAAAACCGATTTTTGAAAACAGATTCTGATCGACTCTTGGAACAACTTCTTCATGCTGATATTCATAGTTTTCTCATGAATGAACTCTATTATTCCAGCAATGCTGAATTATTTGCAGAATACTGTGCTGAACATGTTTTGTTGAGGTCAAAAAATAAAACATTGAAACATCAATATGAAACGTTGCGTCAAAACAGTGATGATGTGATAAACAAACTTTCAAACGAAATTTGTCAACTCAAACAAAAGATTGATTGGTGTCAAGCTCAACATATTGAAACAGAATTGCAACTACATACCAAGATTGAGTCTCACAAAAACAAATGTCTTCTACTTAAAAATGAAATTGCGGAGTTAAAATTTGAAAACGCCGAATGGCAACAAAACCGCGATGACATTCGTTATTGCAATGGTTTACTTGAGTCTGATATTCAGGACAAAAAACACATCATCATTGATTTGAAAGAGAAAATTAAGCTACTTCAAAAAGGAAAGTTTATTCACACCACTGTGATAGCACCAGGAATGTTTCAAATAGACATAACAGATAAGGGTAAGCATGCTAAGAGTTCTAATGTTAGCTCTTCCACTTCCACAGGTCTAGTTTCCCCTAAGAGCGTTAGAAGCCCAAAGCCAAAAAGCGTTAAGAAGAATAAAAATACTAGGCTCTCGCAACGTAAAAGTGGAACACTAGAAGTGCAAGAAGTAGAAGCTCACCTTAGGAACTCGAATAAAACTCATGTTGCATCTGATTTAGATTCTAATCTGGCAAATTGTAATCCAAATCTTAATGTAACAAATGCTGAACCTTCTAATGTTTTGAATATTAATGCATCTTGTATGTTTTGTCGTAAAAGTGTGTTATCTGGTGATCATACCAAATGTGTAGCTAATAATCTCTTACACCGTAAAAACAAAACGTAGATCCGGCTCTTCTTCTAGGTCCACTAATGCCTCTAAGTCTACCTTAAGAAAAACGCCTACTACAGTTTCAAATGATGTTGTAGTCAACCCAAATGCAGCGATCAACAATTCTAGGAACACGCCAAAAGCTAGTGCATTCACTAAGAACAAAGCAAAAACTAGTTAGAACTGGCAACGTTGGTTACAATACAAACCAAATTTTAAATAGATTCCTAAATTGTTAAATATTTGTGTTTTTAACCAACAGGAACCCACAATTTCCTCGGGTTCCACCCTTACTTCTGTTCCATCTCTGTCGTCTTCTTTTGATGCAGGTGGTTTAGATCGTTCTCTGGATTGTTGATAGCGGTTGCACCCGACATATGACAGGCAATCTCAAACTGTTAAAAAACTTTGTCTCAAAGTTTATTGGAACTGTCAGATTCGGGAATGATCAATACGCTTTAATCATGGGTTACGGAGACTACATGCATGGGAATATTGAAATTAGCAGAGTTTATTATGTTGAAGGCTTGGGTCACAACCTTTTTTCAGTCGGTCAATTTTGTGATGGACATTTAGAAGTAGCATTTCGCGAGAAAACCTGTTTTGTTCGTGATCTACAAGGCAATGATTTGATGTCTGGCAAATGTGGCACTAACCTTTACACTATTTCAATTTCAGACATGATCGCTTCATCTCCAATTTGTCTTCTTTCCAAAGCTGAAACAACTAAATCTTGGTTATGGCACAAACGCCTTTCTCATTTGAATTTCAAAACGATGACTGATCTCGCTCGTCACAAATTAGTTGAAGGCTTTCCAAGATTCCGTTATGCCAAAGATCATCTATGTCCAGCCTGTGAACAAGGAAAAAGTACTCGTGCTCATTTTCCCTCAAAACCTGAACACAGTACTAATCATGTTTTACAATTGCTTTATATGGATTTGTGTGGTCCGATGCGTATTCAAACAATCAACGGTAAACGCTACATATTAGTAATTGTTGATGATTACTCTCGCTGGACTTGGGTTTATTTTCTTCGAAGTAAAGATCAAGCTCCTCAAATGATCATCACCTTTCTCACCAAAATACAAGTTCAGCTATGCAACACAGTCAGAATTGTAAGAACTGACAATGGCACAGAATTTAAGAATCAGACTCTAAGGTCGTATTTTGAGAAAGTAGGAATTGAACATCAAACATCTATTCCACACACTCCCGAACAGAATGGAGTAGTCGAAAGATGCAACAGAACGTTAGTGGAAGCTGCTCGAACGATGTTAATCAATGCTCAATTTCCAGATTACTTATGGGCAGAAGCTGTTTCAACCGCCTGTTACACCCAAAACCGTTGCATGATCACAAAACGCCATAACAAAACCCCATATCAGATTGTTCACAAAAGGAAACCAAACATCAGTCACTTTCATGTATTCGGAGCTTTATGCTACCCAGTCAATGATCGTGATGATCTAGGTAAACTTAAAGCAAAGGCTGACATCGGAATATTTATAGGATACTGTGAAAATTCAAAAGGCTATCGGATATGGAATCGTCGTACTAGGGAAATTCAAGAAACTATTCATGCTAATTTCGATGAACTCACTCAATTGGCTTCTGAGCAAAATGGCTTAGGACCCGCAACCAACCGTCTTAACTTTCCGGTCTCTTCGGCCGAACCATTGTCACTTTCTCATAAAGAAGTGGAAAACTTGTTTGCTCCATTGTTTGATGATACGCCTGTTAACCGTCCATCTGAGGCCACACCAAATTCCGCTGCACATCTTGATCAACATCAAGAACCTGATACACCTCAACAAACAACAACTACTGTTGGAAGAGACGGTCCTCCAGTCATATCACCTACAACAACAGAACAAACCGGGTCCAACTCACGACAATCAGCTGGAGATTCCATACCTTCATCAGTTCCACAACCCGCAGAGCATGACCCAGAACCATTCATTAACCCATTTGAAAATGCTCAACCTGTCCCCGACATTGCTGAGTCATCTACACGCAATTTGGGTCCTGCTCACTTGCGAGATACTTATCAACTTCATCCTTCGACACACAAATGGACTAGAGATCACCCCTTAGTTCAAATTATTGGCCATCTAGATGCACCTATCATGACAAGACAACGCCTTCACACAGACGGTGAAACTTGCATTTATGCACTCACAGTTTGTGAAACCGTACCTAAAAACGTCAAGGAAGCAATGACTTACGAAAACTGGATTGAGTCTATGCAAGAAGAATTTGAAACCTTTCAAAGATTAGAAGTCTGGGAATTGGTTGAAAAACCAGAAGGCATCATTGTCATTGGTCTTAAATGGATCTGGAAAAACAAACTGGATACAGAAGGCACGGTCATACGCAACAAATCACGCTTGGTAGCAAAAGGTTACTCTCAAGAAGAAGGAATCGATTTTGAAGAATCATTTGCTTCTGTAGCTAGAATTGAAGCTGTCCGGATATTCTTAGCAGTTGCTGCTCATCGGAATATGATTGTTTACCAAATGGACGTGAAAACGGCTTTTCTGAACGGTCAACTCCGAGAAGTGGTTTATGTTAGTCAACCTGAAGGATTCGTTGATCCAGAACGTCCCAATCATGTCTACAAGCTTAAGAAGTCTCTGTACGGTCTTAAGCAATCCCCCAGGGCGTGGTATGATAAGCTTTCTAAATTCCTGTTGGCCAATGATTTTACTCTAGGCTCGGTGGATCCAACACTGTTTACAAAAACATACAGGATGGACTTATTAATCGTTCAAATTTATGTCGATAACATTATTTTTGCTTTAACCAACAAAAATTACTCAATGGATTTTGCAAAATTAATGACAGATAATTTTGAAATGTCCATGATGGGTGAACTTACGTTCTTTCTAGGACTACAAGTTCATCAATCACCCCGTGGAATTTTTCTAAATCAGTCCAAATATGCTCTTGAGATTTTAAAGAAACATGGAATGCAAAGTAGTGATACTATGAATACACCGATGGCCAATTCCACTAAACTAGATGCTGATATACATGGGACTCCAGTTGACCCTACCAAATACCGAAGTATTATTGGGTCCCTCATGTATCTCACATCCAGTAGACCTGATATTGTATTTGTTGTCTTTATGTGTTCTCGCTATCAGTCTAATCCAACTGAAAAACACCTCAATAAGGCAAAAAGAATCCTTCGATACATAAAGGGAACCATCCACTTGGGGATCTGGTATCTGAAGGATTCTGGTTTTGAACTAATAGCTTTTTCAGACGCTGACCATGCAGGATGCTTAGACTCGCGAAAAAGTACATCAGGTGGCCTACAGTTTCTTGGAGATAAACTTGTGTCTTGGCAATCAAAGAAGCAGGACTGCACATCACTGTCATCTACAGAATCTGAATACGTAGCTATGTCTGCTTGTTGTGCTCAAGTCATTTGGATGAGATCACAACTTAAAGACTATGGCTACCTATTCAACAAGATTCCGATTTACTGCGATTCTAAGAGTGCCATTCCAATCTCCTGCAACACTGTTCATCATTGCAAATCCAAACACATTGATCTCCGATATCATTTCATAAAAGAGCATGTCGAGAAGGGTACAGTTGAATTATATTTTGTGGGTACTGAGTACCAATTGGCGGACTTACTTACAAAACCCTTAGCTCCATCAAGGTTTGCAAGTTTAGTTCACCAAATTGGTATGCGATGTTTGACACCATTTGATCTGCAAAAGTTTTTAAAACAAAAGTAAAGTGTCAAACATCAACAATTTAACTATCATTGTAAAATAATTTTTTTCTTTATTAAACCTCAAAAACACAAAAATATTTTTCTCTATTTCACTTAAAAAAAAAAAAAAAACAAAAACAAAAACAAAAACAAAAACAAAAAAAAAAAACAAAAAAAACTGCAAGTATATCGCTCTCTTTCAACACCTTGTTATTTTACAAGTGTTGAGGGGGAGACTCGCCTAAATTTTATTAAATTTTTCAAAAACGGTATACTTGCATATTTCCTTTGATGCGTTGTTTCGGGATTTCATATGTTATTTAAATATCTCGTTTCCTTTTCTCATAATGGTGTCGTAAGATTATATACTTTTGACATTCCTAATGCATTTAGTTTTAGGGCTTGTTATACATTACGTGTAATTAAGGGGCCAATTTTCACAATTTTTCAAAAAGTTTCTAAAATAACAAATACTTACACCCCCGTTTCTTAAACCTCACAATACATCTCAAAACCTTAAACCCTCTTCTTGAAATCTACGGCTAACAATCAAACAACAATTCCGTGCTTGCAATCTTCGTTTTAATAACATGGTTGAACACAACGAGAATGTCCCTGAACAAACTCTTCAACTACTCACCATGGATGATATCACTCCCGCTAACTATAATGTTATGATTGGCAACAACAATCCACGAGTTGATTTTGACAAATTGAGAATTACTGAGAACTCGTGCAAGATTGTTAAACATATTCTACTTGCACATCCATGTAAACATCTGCTCAACAGTTCTACTTCAGTTCTTCTGTTTTACCTTCATCAATTCTGGCTTACGGCTAAGGCGAATTTGGATGATGAGTCTTTCACTGTTACGCTGGATCGACAAGTCTACACTGTAGATCACAACGTCCTTCGTACAGTCCTTCTCCTGCCTCAAACTGATAACGAATTTGCTCCAATACTACCTGAACTGGATCTTCTTGATTTCTTTATTGAGTTAGGAAATGATGTTGATGATGACTTACCTCTGGTCAAACATTCCAGATTCAATGAGAAGAATATACCTCAGCCCTGGAGAACATTCTGTCTGTTAGTTGTAAGATCTATATCAGGAAGAAAGAGTGGTCACGAACATCCCAGACTTGAGCATTTACAAACATTTTGGGGAATGGTGACTTTGACACCTATTGACTTTGCAGTTCCGATCATGAACGATATAGTCTACAGCATCCAAACCGAACGCGTAAAGACTATGATCCCGTTCACAAGATTCACCAAGCTTCTCATTGAATATTTCTGCAAAGACACTCCAGAATTTATCAAAATGATGGCAGACCCTAATGAGCCGAAGCACCTCTTCGAGGACGACTTCACCACCTCCTTCATCAAGACGACCACTTCCTCTACCAAGATCAAAGGAATGAGGCTTCCCGAATATCTTCTTGATGACAATATCAAGAAAAGTCTGAACTACAAATTCTATGATAATGCTTACAAAGGGGTACAGGAAGAAGCTACTATACAGACTCGCAGCAAAGGAAGTGTGAAATCTGGGAGTACTACAAGCACCACTGGCTCACCGCAGACTAAGTCAAAGGCTACTCCCAAGACCAAACCATCTGCCAAACCCAAAACTACCACCAAACCTATACCTGCACCCAAAACTAAGCCTGCAACCAAGCCAAAGAAGAAGGTAACACCACAGCTCGCTCTTCAAGATGAACCTACACCTCCACCTTCTGAAAGCGACTCTGAGTTCGACACATAATCTGAAGAAGAAGAGCAAGACTTTGAACGACGTGTTAGAGCAATAGAAGAAGCATTTCCTGCTACGGAGATTGCTATACTACATAGTCTTGAAATTTTTGAAGCAGAGTCTAGACAGAGAAAAGGGATCACGATTAATGAGCCAAATGATGATGAAGAAGACGAACCAATCGTTGAACAGTTGATCGACAAACGTAAATTGAAAAGTATAATTGTCGACACACGAGCTAAAGAAAAGCAACTTCGCAAAGAACAAAGGAAAGCAGCACTCCAAAGCCGACTTGAGTCTCAACCTTCACCACCACCACATGTCGATCAATCAGAACATGAAGGAGCTACAAGCAGCATGATTCCTCCCACTGTGTCCACTACTTTAGAACCAGCTTCACAACCTGATGACATAGTTAAAGACACAGATTTTACAGGAGATATCACTATGACTGAGACTGCACATGTAGAGGAGAATGTTGGCGGACTGGAGAACATTGCTACGGATCAAGAACATGAATAACTCATTACTCCAGAGTTTCTTGCACGGGAAGCAGAGGAAGCAGAAGAACGAAGAAGAAAAGAAAATGAAGAGAAAAATGCTTTCGACACCAACATATTTCTCAAATCATCTTCGCAATCTAAGCAGACTTCTTTAGTACAACCTCCACCTCCTCAAGACTCTCCATCAAAGGATCCGACTCCTCCTGCTTCTTCTTGAAGCTCTCACAACGAGTCGTCATCTGAATCATCACCTGAGCATTCATCTCCCACACCTTCTGAAACCGCATCAAAGCAACATTCAATCAATGAACCGTCTAAACCAGATGATCTTCAGGAGCAAGTCAACAAACTCACTACCATGGTTACCGGTCTTGCCAAACAAGTTGAAGATTTTCAGGAGTCAAAGCAGTTGATCGATAAGTTCTTGAACTCTGATTACCCAGGATTTATTAAGAGTGTCACACTAGATTATCTTACTGAAAATCTAGTTGAGATTGTCACTCCTGAAGTCGCAAACCTCATTGAACCAATCAAGGACAACTTGGATCACAGAATCAGAAGTGTCGTTAGGAAATATTGTCAACCACACCATTCATGCTTCACACTGCAAAAGCTTCTACTGCAACTCCAACCGTCCCTAAATTATCCTTCGATGACCTGCTTGCTAAACTCTACGACAAAGTTGCCTACAAAGGCTAAAGACAAGGATGCTACATCTAAGTCTAAGAAATCAAAGAAAAGAAGTCATCATTTATGGCTCGACAATGATGACACACCTCAGAATGACTGGTTGACAGAAATGGTACAAGCTCAACCTCCTCTCGAAGATAAAGAACCCCTTCCAGGCAATACCCTACAATTCACTCAAGTCATTATGAAGGATCTTCAGATTGAGAAACTAACGAAGGCGGAGCTCAGAAGAATCAATAGGGATGCACAGGAATTCCTTAAGTCCAGATCTGGCAACAAGTTGGAATACGAATATCACATGCAGAATATAGCTAGTGCAATGTCCGGCAAGTTTGACTGGCTAAACCCTGAAGTGAATATCGACCTCAGTTCCAAAAACCACGAAAAGCCTTACTTCACTGACTGGACTAAACCATTACCTTTGAAAGGATTTCCAGAAAAATCCAAGTTACCTTACAGCTTCTTCTTCAACAAAGATCTTCGTAACCTTCAACTCACCGAAGAGAAATCCAAGAAGAAATATGCTTCCTTACTCACAATCTCAGTACCAGCCGCAAGATACGAAGTTCCTGCAATCGAAGAGTCTACTCTAGTTTTCAGCAACTCCATCGTAGCTTACGACAGAGATGCTCTACATGGGATTCAACACTGGCCAGAACGTCGTCGTCTGGGTTATACTAGCAGATTAGGAGAGAAATCATTGGAAAATGTGAAGCATAAATCTAAGATCATTTCTATCTTGGAGATTCAAGAGTCGAAACGGTTTAACTACATGTTCATGCGTGAGATTGTGGTTAAACGACAAGATGAAAAGAAGTACAAATTCTCCGAAGCAGACTTTCCAGACCTTAATCTCAATGACATCGAAGACATGTATCTCGAAAAGGTTCAAGGAAGAATATGTGGATTCGAGAGAGAAATTTAGTACAACTTCATGGCATCACTACTTCTATTCATCCGACGATTGATAGTTCAAGAAAGAGTGGAAGATCTTCAGCTTGGAGTGGAAAGTTACCAACAGAAGATCAATTTGACAAAGCCACAATTCAAATTTGATGGAATCTATCAAACGTCACAGTTTACTCTCATCCAAGAACCTTCATTTGGTTTCACCTACATCAACAGCAAAAAGCTACAAAGCTTCATGAGGTTCGATGAGATACATAAATTCTGTGATGTCAGACTAAAATTCGTTCGTGATGGGCTTGTCGAAAGGTTGAATGATGATCGCCGAAAGATAGCTAAAGGGGAACAACCTAGATGGAAATCCAGCTCAAGAAGACAAGTTCGTAACTTTGTCTTGAAGATTGAAGAAAGGCTATTTCGACGGGAACAGATCAGACGACTGGAAAGCTATATCGGTGTCAGACCATCATTTCCTATCAGGCTCTTCGAAAGACCCGAACCAAAGTTCACTGACTTCGATGCTCCACTCACTAATGAAGTTTAAACTGGTACACTTGGATATTAACTTTTCAATATCAATTGTTTCATTTGATTGAATTGTTTTTCATTATGGCTTGTGCACACATAACAGTGTACAACCCATTCTTGTAAAAGAAAGGACCCTGAGGTACGCTTCAATGCCTTAATCCTAATATAAGGAGCGAAGGCTTCTTACTTTTGAGTAGAGTTAATCAAACATTTTCTGATTTTCATAACTCTGCTCAAAAGACAAATATTTCTCCTCAATGAGTATTCACTTGTTGAGGGGGAGCACTTACAAAATTCATCGTTTAAAAACAAAAGTTCTTGTTGATATCTCCCCATAAGACTCAAAAAGCATATTTTAATCAAAAGTTTATCAAAAACAACATCTCATATGCTATTTTTGAGAGGGAGAAAAAGTGAATGTGATTAAAATATGAATGTTCTAAGTTGCTTTAAGTCAAATCTCATGCGAGCTAGACTCAGAATTGACCCAGGAATTGACGAAACATAAAAGTTAGTAATCTCGAAAAGACTTATCCTCGACGGGTAATAACATCAAGTTAGTTACTAGAGCTAGTTGTCACCTAAAAGCTGACAATGGAACTCTTTAACTAGCCACGTAAGCGTGTCTCGAAAAGGATTTGTCTTAGTAGAAATGTACCATTTCGAGAAACTTTCTGTGGACTTGACCAGGCCGGGTAATAACTTCAAGCTAGTCTAACTAGTGATGTAAGCGTATCTCGAATCGGTCAGGTACACTGAAAGTGGATCAATTCAAAAAGTGCTTGTTCCTCCCGCATGTGCAAATTTATTAATTACTTATGAGCACATGTGAAGGGGGAGCCTTTTATAAATAAACACAAAACTCTCAAAGTGTTAAACAAAATGTTTGATATTCACAAACACTTTGAGAGATTTTCAAAGGTTTCTTGGCTATTGTCGGATAATCATGGAGTTATAAGGTGATTAAGATAGGAAATATAGTCCTATGATCCGCCAGAGCCGGAGAGATCTACCCAAGGACATCACCGATATATAGTATTAGAAGTCCTTAGGTATGATACAAAAAGGGAGAAAAGAATGGAAGGGGAAAGAAGGAGTTGAAGAATTAAAAAGAAAAGTAAAGAAAAGGGTGAAAAAAAATAGCCCTCCATATGTTCAACCTTAGGGCAGACACCGGGTTCAACTCATATGCTACTGGTTGTTACTAAGGTGACACCGGTATTGAAGACAAAGACGTCATGGACCCAGTGACGCACTGCACTAAACCATCTTAACCACTCAAGCTCTCTTAAAAGAGCTTGTTTCATTCTCACGGGGAACCGATGTAATCTATCGACTCATCTCTTAGAGATGGTTGATATTGAAGCAGGAGACCCCTCCCTAGTCTCCGCATAGGAAACCTGAGTGTGCACTTTTCGAGTCTAGAGCCATGAGATACATCAAAGATCTCTTAGGAACACTTAGTATTTTTACAACTAGTGTTCTACATCAATGGACACCAGCTGTAAACTATCGAGTCCTTCGCAGATCTTAGCAATCTGCCGAGAACATTTATGAGAGAATTTACATAAGTATTTCTCAATGATTGAACGGAATTCCTGCCAGGGTCAACATCAAACAGCCCTGACAGCAGGTCACTTCGGTAACTCCTTGCGGGTTACGCTTAGTGTTTGCGGTGGTTTCTTAGCGGTCTACAGTCGTGGAGTGATCCCCAGCGACTCACCCAGTCATTGAGCTACTTAGTAGGTCTTGTAAGCTCCCTCGGGAGTATCTGATATGGGAACGGCCTTGATAAGGGTTAGAAGGAGTCTTCACACTATGCTGTTGACGATCTCTAATTCCTTATCTGTAAGTACCGGATGTTTTATTGCTAACTGTTTACCCGCAGGTACACATCATCTCCATGGCGACGGATTCCACATGCATCTTGAAGTCATCAAAAGCTCCCTCAAAGATCAAAGCAACACAAAGTTCAAAGAAAGATTCTACGCCAAAAAGAAGAGTCTACAAAGTATAAAGACTAAAGATCTTATGTGAAAGAAAGGGACTACGTGCATGTACAAGTCAGAATTCAAAGATGTATGAGCATGTTGGAATGGCGGACTACCACCACAGACGCAAAAGTGACGAAAGGCAGATAACTTCATTATTTGATCACTATCACAACAACAATGAACAAAGCACAAAGAACGATGAATGATTCTTATCTCATGATTATCGAAAGACGTCTAAAGCTATAAAAGTCAAAGATGAAGAAATGACAAAGACGTCAAGCAACCGTGATGACCGACCCTTAGGGGGAGATTGTTGGGATCAAAGTTTTACTATTTTATCAAGTCTTAGTCATTTGTAATAATAGGTTGCTTAAGTTACTACTTACTTTCATTTATGTAATGTTATAAGTTTACTAGGCTTAAGATATTATGTCCATGGGCCTTAAGCCCACACGAAATCCATGTAAGGAAGGAGAGGGAGTGTTGCCCTAACTCCTTCCCTATAAATAGAAGTCTTAGTTCTCTTGTAAACTTGGTTGTTTATTTGAAATCTTAAGGAAACTCTTGCACTTATATTTCTCTCATTCAAATATTCACCCAACTCCTTATATCTATCTCATTCTTGTTTGTGTGAAATCAATATGGTGACCTAACACTTACAACCCCCACCAGGCAGTGTACATGATCGATATAGTATAGTATAATGACAATTACCGGGGGATTGATCGTTCAGCTAGGAATAGTGTCGCTAGGATTAGAAAACCTAAAGACTAGGTCTAGAGATGAGGGATGATTCTTTTCGTATTTTTTTAGTTTTTATGAAAGCAATTAAAAATCTCGGTTTTGAAGGAGTTGGGCGGAATTAGTTGCTAGTCAACTAACCCAATAACTAAAGATGTAATCAAAATAAAATACTAAAAATGAAAATAAACTAAATTAAACTAGTGGTGTGAGCAATATATGGGAGAATTGTGTTTACTTAGATTTCACTAGTCCCTGGATATCTTTTACATGTTAATTACTTGTTACAGTTGCGTGGATGACGGATTGTATTCCTTAATACCATTCATGGGGTGGCGTACTTACTTCCCCAATCCTATAAGCGCCTACTTCACTCCTATGTCGAGCCGGCTAAGAAGCTCCTAACATGGGATCATTAGAATTTGCTCATGCATTAAATACAACCAATAAAACCTAGTACACATCGGTTCATGTTTCCTAAGACGTTCAAGCATGTTACACAATGGAGATCTGCCAGTTTTCTTAAGCCTAACATTGAAATCATTCATCCAATACAACTATAAACAAGTAATCAACATATAATTAACATCTAGGTTTCATTACATCTAAGCAAACACATGATAGATCTAGCCTAGCATGTTGAAATCAAGACAAGCATAAGATATATTCAAACAACACATAGACATATTGATTGAATTGAAAGAGGACTTATCTTAATTGAACATGAAAGGTTTCAAGGGGTAAAAACCCTTGAAAATACTATAAAATACGACCTAGGGTTTCACCAGTTCGGCCCTAGTATTCTCCACACAAGTTCCTTCTTATGAATGAAAAATAGAAAAGTATATATAGTTTTTCTGAGGTGACGGCGTCAAGAACAAATTACTGATGCCGTCATCTCGCCGCCAAATAATTTCTCGGTCTGCCTAGATCTGGGTATGACGCCGTCATGTGTACACCTTATGCAGGCCGTCACCAAAAATACTCTTGACGCCCTTCTCTTGACGCCTTCAGGTTTTCACTGGGTCGTCACGGATTTTACTCCTGACGCCGTCATGATTTTCATCTTGACTCCGTCTGGTACTGTTCTCAGCATGGAAAATTAAGTCTTTGTCATTTTCTTCACTTTTATGCTCCAAAAACGTCCAAAATGCTTCCTTTTCCAGAATTCACTCCCAGAGTACTTAAAATCATAAAAGGAACGATTTAGGGCAATATTTGATAAAATAAATTCAATTCCGGGCTTAAATGACCCCCTAAAAGTGGTTCATTTTTCGCCTCATCATATACCCTTACACTTGAGATTTGCTTATCCTCAAGCAAATGCGCTTTTATTCTAATTAAAATACAAGTTAGGGGTCATTTAACACTAATATAAAAGTAATTACAACAAATAATCATTCCACTAAAGACCAAAGACAAGCACGGAGGTCATACACTAGCACCTCACAAATAGTGTTTAGATACTCACATCTCTTGGGTGTAATAAAGTAATATCACAATATAGAAACGGAAAATATCTCTCACTACCTGTCATAGAAAAGTAGATTACCATAGGCTTGGGAAAGGATCAAACCTCCACCACATGGCGTAAGCACCTAGGATAAACTATCAAAGAGGTATTTTTAAAGGGTTGTAACGTTAGGTGTAGGGATATGGAATACATGGTTTTGTTGGATATAGGCAGTATTTACTGGTGGCGAGTTAACAATCTTGGTTAATTACATGTACAATATGGCGTTGCTAAGCCAAGACTAGACTCGACCTAAGCTAATAAACGAAAAATAACAAAAACATAAAATAAACATAGAATGAAACGGGATGGTAGTTCGTATGTTTTTTCTCTTTTCTCTTTTTCTATTTTCTTTTTCTTTTTCTTATTTTTTCGATTTTTTTTTTTTTTTTACATACACTCTTACCCTACCATCCGAAATAATACATCATAAGGAATGAACATTCCCCTTACACTTGAATTTTTACATACTTTACAATAAACTATTCTAATGACTCGAATTAAGATAATTAAAACACTTGGAGTACTTTTAAGATTAACGCACATATGGGGGTAATAATATGATGTTCTTCCCCATTACTCCATAAAATAAGTACTTTACCCATGAGTCCCAATCGTCCCAAAACAATATGCACAAGGATATGACTCGACTTAGCAACCATTTAATCAATTAGATAATTAACTTAGGGTTTAAACATATAACAATAATGCACTAAAGATGAGTGCATACACGGAAGGCTAAGGCGATTTGGGTGTACATTTAAGTGGGTTGTAACAAATTCTTCCTTTAAGTAAAATGCTTAAAGTTAGAAACGAAAAGATAGGCTCGGAGGGGTGTACTAGGGGTTTCGTGTACTAAAAATGAGTACAACGCTAATGGTGTGGGAAAAATTAGTTGATTTTACTAACAAAGTAATATGACTTAAATGGTCAAGTAATTATGATACGGGTTTAACACAAGGGTGATCCTAATGCCTCTTATCATGTAGTAAATCCTACTACACGAATGTAGTCTCACTAGCGGTCTCGGGATGCATCACTAACGCAAGTTCTAGAATCTAAATGCTACCGGTACACTCTTAAGCACTAATAATAAATGCTTTTCCTATCAAATCTAAAGGCGAACCTCACATATTTGGGTGGAAAATTTTTCTGAATGGTACAGTTTTGTGCTAGTCATACAATCTCCTATCCATGAGACGCTTGCTATGGCTAAAGTTTCACTCCTAAATGTTGTAAAAAAATTTAAATTTGGCGCTAAAATTACACTAACAAGTATTTCTCATAGTTTTATTACACATCTACTATCAAACAAACAAACTCAAGCGAAAGTGTATTTGTAAGGTATCATCATTTTACCCTCCCCTTACACTTAGGATGAACATTGTCCCCAATGTTCAAGTAAAGAATGTAAAAGTGAAATAAGTAAAAAGAATGAAATCAAATACTCCCCTAATTCGCTCGGTATGGATAATAAGGTGGCCAGGTTAGATCTTCCTCCAAGAAAATGAACAATCAAAGCTTCCCTTCTAGAATATAAATCATCTTCTTGTCATACATAACCTGTAAAACCTGAGAAAACAGACAAGGCAATCTCGCATAAAATCGGCGGCAATCTATATATGCTAACAATTCCTAGAAAACAAAATAAGATATAATGCTTGTGGAATGATGTTTGCAGATTTCCTGGAGATTATAAAACTAATAATTCAACAAAAACTTTGAGACTCCGTTAGAAAAAACAAAACTGGTAAAATTTCCAGAATTTTACACGTGACGCCGTCAAGAGGAAACTCGTGACGCCGTCAGAAGTGATCTGCAGAAATTCTTATGTTAAGTTTTTCGGAAAATTTCTGGAAAAACTTCGTCCTACTTCCTGGAAAATCCTGCAAAACATCATTATGACTCGATACAAGCATTTGACTCTAACAAATACGAATATACATGTTCACTTAATATTGTGGAGAATCATGATCGGTTTTGTTTCTTAAAAACATATTTGGGGTTTCCCCTTACACTTATCTTTTGCAAAATACCTTTGGATGAAGTTAAGACTAAGCCAAACAATAAAATAAAGTATTTTCACCATTTTAGTTTTGAAACATGATCTACCAACAATAAAAATAAAGCATGCATACGGAAGCAAATAACAAACAAACAAAATAAAAAATCACACAAAGCATGGGTTGCCTCCCAAGAAGCGCTTTTCTTTATTTACGAGTCTTGTAGCTAGACTCAAGGTCATGGGTTACTACGTGACCTCATCGTTGCTTCCACTCTCTAGGTCATCTCCTATACCAGTTTTGTATTCCGGTCCTAGTTGCAAGCATTCTTTGTAGAATCCAAGCATCCTATTCATCACATACTCTACTCCTCTACGTCTATCCTCATCATTCCTATAGTAAGCTGCTTGTTTGTGTTCCTTTTCTATATTTGACAAGAGGCAGTACTGCTCAATCTTATAGGGCATTTGGTAGGCAATCTCATCATTCTCCTCCTTGAACCTAACTCTTCCTAAAGTCGGATCATAACTCATCCTAGTGGCCTCAACAAATGGTTTTCCGAACACTACTTGGCTTAGGCAATTATCTATCACCGGACGAGTATCTTCTACTATCATAAAATCGATCTCATAAGTGAAATTTCCTATAATCACATGCAATCCCTTCACTCTTCCTACAAAATTACTTATCAAATTCTTATTGGGCATCATCCTATAACCAAGTTATTTCTTCATTACCCAATTATAATAAGTCCTAGTCATGATGTTTATAGGAGATCTAGGATCGATATAAGCTTTCCATATATGCATATGCCCGATGCTGCATGGTATGTTGATGTTAGAGGGGTGTCCCATTTTGATAAGGGGTGTGCCAAGGATATATGGTGTCTCGGGGCCATCGAATAAATCCTTATGATATTCCCGTTCTTCCTTGATGGGCAACTTATCAAAGTACTCTTCTACGGTCTCTACTTCCTCTAACTCTTCTCCCTTATTAACCTCAACTTCCCTAATTTCATCCCTAGTCTCGGTTTCTACTTCAACTTCATCTTTGTCACTTTCTTCTATATCCTTATCTATTGGCTTAATGGTGACAACATTGACAAAGTGGACACGTTTGGATGACGAGGGGTCCTTAGTTTGGATTCCGTTATTGGCGTCTCTAGTGTCCTTCCTAGGTGTAGTTAACGCTTGGTTGTTGAGGGCTTTCAACAAGTTGTCAATCTTGTTGGTCATCTCCGTTTGTTGTTGGTTGGATTCGGTTTCAAACCTAGCTATGCGAGCTTCTTGAGATGCCATAAACTTAGACATCAATCCTTCAAGATTGTTAGTACTACCATAGTTGTTAGAAGGATTGTTGTTGAAAGTACGGTTGGAGGGTGGACCGTTTGGTTGGTAACGATTAGGCGGATTGGAAGAATTGGCTTGGTTTTGTTTCCACCTAAGGTTTGGGTGATTTTTCCAAGAAGGGTTGTAGGAACCACCATACGGGTTTGGCTCGGGTTTGAAAGTGTACCACTTATCTCCCGCTTCGTCGGTACGCAAGGATCCATAGTCCGCAAAAGCTGTTCCGGGGAGTTCCACACAATCACGAGTGTCATGGGGACCACTACATAATTCGCATGAAGAAGTGATTTTATTCACTTGGCTTGAAGGCTTAGGAGCTTCATAAGATTTCATGAAAAACTTGACTTGGTCCTCAAGTTCCATGATCCTACGGTCGGGAGTGCTTGTAACACCCCCTAATTTGAAATGCGGCAGCGGAATAGTAATTAGGGTGTTACGGTGAGGATCGAAGTCATAATGATAGAAAACGGCTCGAAAGAGACGTTTTAAAACATAATTTCATTTATAAAAATTTGAAGTACAATAGGTCCTTATCAGAGTATTATAAAAGCTTGATGTTTTGAATTAAATCAAACCTCTTTATTTTACATCATTATTGAAATAAAGAAAACATATTTTGAAGATTTTTGCCGCCCATTCCATGCTTGCTTCCCATGCTAAATACCTGAGATACATGCTTAAAAGTCAACAAAAATGTTGAGTGAAATCATAGAGTTTGAATTTAATAATCATTTTGATACACAAGTAAGATTGTATTGGAAAATACAATCAGTTTGAAAATATTGATATTGCAGTTCATATATTGCTCTAAGTCTCATGACACGCAAACGTTAACAAATACCGTAAACGGCGGGTGTTTATCAAATCAATGATAAATTTGCCCTTGTGTAATAGGTGATTTGCCAGTTCCTATTTTTACTCAAATATAATTATCGCGACTAATACAACTAACCACATGCATAATGGCATTCCGTCAAGTATTAATGGGACAGGCTATAGATCTATTCATTATATTCGTGTTCACCGCAGTGATTAATGGCTCATGAATAAGGGTCTTTTGGCAATAGCTAACTTAGGCATATATCAGTCAGGAAAGCATACAGAAAAATACTTGCGATCTATTTGTAACATGTATCCCCCTCACGGAGTTTTGAAAATGAGTAAATGTGAGGCTATGACTCACCTTGATTTATACTGAAAACGAAGAAAATAAAGTCGGATGAATTTATGAAAACGGCTTCGAAACACAACCTGATAAACAAATTTATCTAAGAATTTGACCAAAAACTATTCGATAATTACGAAGGAAATACCGAATATTAGATATTCGTTATGACGAATAAGTGATGTGCAGTGAAAATCTTGTGATATGCATGACATGACAAAATATGATTTATAAATTATCCATCGCAGTTTTTCCTTTTTAATCGTAAGTAAAATATTAACTTTTTAAATATCGTTATATATATTATTAACGTTACGTTAAATAATATATATAAAAATAAAAATAAAGGTAAAACTTAATGTGAAATAAATTGGCGAAAATAAAAAATGAATAAGAATGATAAATAAGTTACGTTTAGTCCTTGTCACCTTTTCCAATTTTACCATTTTTACACTAACGATCCTTGTCTTTAGCCTTTGATTCTCAAGCTGGACCATCGTCACCATCAAAGGCTAAAGACAAGGATGCTACATCTAAGTCTAAGAAATCAAAGAAAAGAAGTCATCATTTATGGCTCGACAATGATGACACACCTCAGAATGACTGGTTGACAGAAATGGTACAAGCTCAACCTCCTCTCGAAGATGAAGAACCCCTTCCAGGCAATACCCTACAATTCACTCAAGTCATTATGAAGGATCTTCAGATTGAGAAACTTACGAAGGCGGAGCTCAGAAGAATCAATAGGGATGCACAAGAATTCCTTAAGTCCAGATCTGGCAACAAGTTGGAATACGAATATCACATGCAGAATATAGCTAGTGCAATGTCCGGCAAGTTTGACTGGCTAAACCCTGAAGTGAATATCGACCTCAGTTCCAAAAACCACGAAAAGCCTTACTTCACTGACTGGACTAAACCATTACCTTTGAAAGGATTTCCAGAAAAATCCAAGTTACCTTACAGCTTCTTCTTCAACAAAGATCTTCGTAACCTTCAACTCACCGAAGAGAAATCCAAGAAGAAATATGCTTCCTTACTCACAATCTCAGTACCAGCCGCAAGATACGAAGTTCCTGCAATCGAAGAGTCTACTCTAGTTTTCAGCAACTCCATCGTAGCTTACGACAGAGATGCTCTACATGGGATTCAACACTGGCCAGAACGTCGTCGTCTGGGTTATACTAGCAGATTAGGAGAGAAATCATTGGAAAATGTGAAGCATAAATCTAAGATCATTTCTATCTTGGAGATTCAAGAGTCGAAACGGTTTAACTACATGTTCATGCGTGAGATTGTGGTTAAACGACAAGATGAAAAGAAGTACAAATTCTCCGAAGCAGACTTTCCAGACCTTAATCTCAATGACATCGAAGACATGTATCTCGAAAAGGTTCAAGGAAGAATATGTGGATTCGAGAGAGAAATTTAGTACAACTTCATGGCATCACTACTTCTATTCATCCGATGATTGATAGTTCAAGAAAGAGTGGAAGATCTTCAGCTTGGAGTGGAAAGTTACCAACAGAAGATCAATTTGACAAAGCCACAATTCAAATTTGATGGAATCTATCAAACGTCACAGTTTACTCTCATCCAAGAACCTTCATTTGGTTTCACCTACATCAACAGCAAAAAGCTACAAAGCTTCATGAGGTTCGATGAGATACATAAATTCTGTGATGTCAGACTAAAATTCGTTCGTGATGGGCTTGTCGAAAGGTTGAATGATGATCGCCGAAAGATAGCTAAAGGGGAACAACCTAGATGGAAATCCAGCTCAAGAAGACAAGTTCGTAACTTTGTCTTGAAGATTGAAGAAAGGCTATTTCGACGGGAACAGATCAGACGACTGGAAAGCTATATCGGTGTCAGACCATCATTTCCTATCAGGCTCTTCGAAAGACCCGAACCAAAGTTCACTGACTTCGATGCTCCACTCACTAATGAAGTTTAAACTGGTACACTTGGATATTAACTTTTCAATATCAATTGTTTCATTTGATTGAATTGTTTTTCATTATGGCTTGTGCACACATAACAGTGTACAACCCATTCTTGTAAAAGAAAGGACCCTGAGGTACGCTTCAATGCCTTAATCCTAATATAAGGAGCGAAGGCTTCTTACTTTTGAGTAGAGTTAATCAAACATTTTCTGATTTTCATAACTCTGCTCAAAAGACAAATATTTCTCCTCAATGAGTATTCACTTGTTGAGGGGGAGCACTTACAAAATTCATCGTTTAAAAACAAAAGTTCTTGTTGATATCTCCCCATAAGACTCAAAAAGCATATTTTAATCAAAAGTTTATCAAAAACAACATCTCATATGCTATTTTTGAGGGGGAGAAAAAGTGAATGTGATTAAAATATGAATGTTCTAAGTTGCTTTAAGTCAAATCTCATGCGAGCTAGACTCAGAATTGACCCAGGAATTGACGAAACATAAAAGTTAGTAATCTCGAAAAGACTTATCCTCGACGGGTAATAACATCAAGTTAGTTACTAGAGCTAGTTGTCACCTAAAAGCTGACAATGGAACTCTTTAACTAGCCACGTAAGCGTGTCTCGAAAAGGATTTGTCTTAGTAGAAATGTACCATTTCGAGAAACTTTCTGTGGACTTGACCAGGCCGGGTAATAACTTCAAGCTAGTCTAACTAGTGATGTAAGCGTATCTCGAATCGGTCAGGTACACTGAAAGTGGATCAATTCAAAAAGTGCTTGTTCCTCCCGCATGTGCAAATTTATTAATTACTTATGAGCACATGTGAAGGGGGAGCCTTTTATAAATAAACACAAAACTCTCAAAGTGTTAAACAAAATGTTTGATATTCACAAACACTTTGAGAGATTTTCAAAGGTTTCTTGGCTATTGTCGGATAATCATGGAGTTATAAGGTGATTAAGATAGGAAATATAGTCCTATGATCCGCCAGAGCCGGAGGGATCTACCCAAGGACATCACCGATATATAGTATTAGAAGTCCTTAGGTATGATACAAAAAGGGAGAAAAGAATGGAAGGGGAAAGAAGGAGTTGAAGAATTAAAAAGAAAAGTAAAGAAAAGGGTGAAAAAAACTAGCCCTCCATATGTTCAACCTTAGGGCAGACACCGGGTTCAACTCATATGCTACTGGTTGTTACTAAGGTGACACCGGTATTGAAGACAAAGACGTCATGGACCCAGTGACGCACTGCACTAAACCATCTTAACCACTCAAGCTCTCTTAAAAGAGCTTGTTTCATTCTCACGGGGAACCGATGTAATCTATCGACTCATCTCTTAGAGATAGTTGATATTGAAGCAGGAGACCCCTCCCTAGTCTCCGCATAGGAAACCTGAGTGTGCACTTTTCGAGTCTAGAGCCATGAGATACATCAAAGATCTCTTAGGAACACTTAGTATTTTTACAACTAGTGTTCTACATCAATGGACACCAGCTGTAAACTATCGAGTCCTTCGCAGATCTTAGAAATCTGCCGAGAACATTTATGAGAGAATTTACATAAGTATTTCTCAATGATTGAACGGAAATCCTGCCAGGGTCAACATGAAACAGCCCTGACAGCAGGTCACTTCGGTAACTCCTTGCGGGTTACGCTTAGTGTTTGCGGTGGTTTCTTAGCGGTCTACAGTCGTGGAGTGATCCCCAGTGACTCACCCAGTCATTGAGCTACTTAGTAGGTCTTGTAAGCTCCCTCGGGAGTATCTGATATGGGAACGGCCTTGATAAGGGTTAGAAGGAGTCTTCACACTATGCTGTTGACGATCTCTAATTCCTTATCTATAAGTACCGGATGTTTTATTGCTAACTGTTTACCCGCAGGTACACATCATCTCCATGGCGACGGATTCCACATGCATCTTGAAGTCATCAAAAGCTCCCTCAAAGATCAAAGCAACACAAAGTTCAAAGAAAGATTCTACGCCAAAAAGAAGAGTCTACAAAGTATAAAGACTAAAGATCTTATGTGAAAGAAAGGGACTACGTGCATGTACAAGTTAGAATTCAAAGATGTATGAGCATGTTGGAATGGCAGACTACCACCACAGACGCAAAAGTGACGAAAGGCAGATAACTTCATTATTTGATCACTATCACAACAACAATGAACAAAGCACAAAGAACGATGAATGATTCTTATCTCATGATTATCGAAAGACGTCTAAAGCTATAAAAGTCAAAGATGAAGAAATGACAAAGACGTCAAGCAACCGTGATGACCGACCCTTAGGGGGAGATTGTTGGGATCAAAGTTTTACTATTTTATCAAGTCTTAGTCATTTGTAATAATAGGTTGCTTAAGTTACTACTTACTTTCATTTATGTAATGTTATAAGTTTACTAGGCTTAAGATATTATGTCCATGGGCCTTAAGCCCACACGAAATCCATGTAAGGAAGGAGAGGGAGTGTTGCCCTAACTCCTTCCCTATAAATAGAAGTCTTAGTTCTCTTGTAAACTTGGTTGTTTATTTGAAATCTTAAGGAAACTCTTGCACTTATATTTCTCTCATTCAAATATTCACCCAACTCCTTATATCTATCTCATTCTTGTTTGTGTGAAATCAATATGGTGACCTAACACTTACAACCCCCACCAGGCAGTGTACATGATCGATATAGTATAGTATAATGACAATTACCGGGGGATTGATCGTTCAGCTAAGAATAGTGTCGCTAGGATTAGAAAACCTAAAGACTAGGTCTAGAGATGAGGGATGATTCTTTTTGTATTTTTTTAGTTTTTATGAAAGCAATTAAAAATCTCGGTTTTGAAGGAGTTGGGCGAAATTAGTTGCTAGTCAACTAACCCAATAACTAAAGATGTAATCAAAATAAAATACTAAAAATGAAAATAAACTAAATTAAACTAGTGGTGTGAGCAATATATGGGAGAATTGTGTTTACTTAGATTTCACTAGTCCCTAGATATCTTTTACATGTTAATTACTTGTTACAGTTGCGTGGATGACGGATTGTATTCCTTAATACCATTCATGGGGTGGCGTACTTACTTCCCCAATCCTATAAGCGCCTACTTCACTCCTATGTCGAGCCGGCTAAGAAGCTCCTAACATGGGATCATTAGAATTTGCTCATGCATTAAATACAACCAATAAAACCTAGTACACATCGGTTCATGTTTCCTAAGACGTTCAAGCATGTTACACAATGGAGATCTGCCAGTTTTCTTAAGCCTAACATTGAAATCATTCATCCAATACAACTATAAACAAGTAATCAACATATAATTAACATCTAGGTTTCATTACATCTAAGCAAACACATGATAGATCTAGCCTAGCATGTTGAAATCAAGACAAGCATAAGATATATTCAAACAACACATAGACATATTGATTGAATTGAAAGAGGACTTATCTTAATTGAACATGAAAGGTTTCAAGGGGTAAAAACCCTTGAAAATACTATAAAATACGACCTAGGGTTTCACCAGTTCGGCCCTAGTATTCTCCACACAAGTTCCTTCTTATGAATGAAAAATAGAAAAGTATATATAGTTTTTCTGAGGTGACGGCGTCAAGAACAAATTACTGACGCCGTCATCTCGCCGCCAAATAATTTCTCGGTCTGCCTAGATCTGGGTATGACGCCGTCATGTGTACACCTTATGCAGGCCGTCACCAAAAATACTCTTGACGCCCTTCTCTTGACGCCTTCAGGTTTTCACTGGGTCGTCACGGATTTTACTCCTGACGCCGTCAGGATTTTCATCTTGACTCCGTCAGGTACTGTTCTCAGCATGGAAAATTAAGTCTTTGTCGTTTTCTTCACTTTTATGCTCCAAAAACGTCCAAAATGCTTCCTTTTCCAGAATTCACTCCCAGAGTACTTAAAATCATAAAAGGAACGATTTAGGGCAATATTTGATAAAATAAATTCAATTCCGGGCTTAAATGACCCCCTAAAAGTGGTTCATTTTTCGCCTCATCATATACCCTTACACTTGAGATTTGCTTATCCTCAAGCAAATGCGCTTTTATTCTAATTAAAATACAAGTTAGGGGTCATTTAACACTAATATAAAAGTAATTACAACAAATAATCATTCCACTAAAGACCAAAGACAAGCACGGAGGTCATACACTAGCACCTCACAAATAGTGTTTAGATACTCACATCTCTTGGGTGTAATAAAGTAATATCACAATATAGAAACGGAAAATATCTCTCACTACCTGTCATAGAAAAATAGATTACCATAGGCTTGGGAAAGGATCAAACCTCCACCACATGGCGTAAGCACCTAGGATAAACTATCAAAGAGGTATTTTTAAAGGGTTGTAACGTTAGGTGTAGGGATATGGAATACATGGTTTTGTTGGATATAGGCAGTATTTACTGGTGGCGAGTTAACAATCTTGGTTAATTACATGTACAATATGGCGTTGCTAAGCCAAGACTAGACTCGACCTAAGCTAATAAATGAAAAATAACAAAAACATAAAATAAACATAGAATGAAACGGGATGGTAGTCCGTATGTTTTTTCTCTTTTCTCTTTTTCTATTTTTTTTTTTCTTTTTCTTATTTTTTCGATTTTTTTTTTTTTTTTTTTTTTTTTACATACACTCTTACCCTACCATCCGAAATAATACATCATAAGGAATGAACATTCCCCTTACACTTGAATTTTTACATACTTTACAATAAACTATTCTAATGACTCGAATTAAGATAATTAAAACACTTGGAGTACTTTTAAGATTAACGCACATATGGGGGTAATAATATGATGTTCTTCCCCATTACTCCATAAAATAAGTACTTTACCCATGAGTCCCAATCGTCCCAAAACAATATGCACAAGGATATGACTCGACTTAGCAACCATTTAATCAATTAGATAATTAACTTAGGGTTTAAACATATAACAATAATGCACTAAAGATGAGTGCATACACGGAAGGCTAAGGCGATTTGGGTGTACATTTAAGTGGGTTGTAACAAATTCTTCCTTTAAGTAAAATGCTTAAAGTTAGAAACGAAAAGATAGGCTCGGAGGGGTGTACTAGGGGTTTCGTGTACTAAAAATGAGTACAACGCTAATGGTGTGGGAAAAATTAGTTGATTTTACTAACAAAGTAATATGACTTAAATGGTCAAGTAATTATGATACGGGTTTAACACAAGGGTGATCCTAATGCCTCTTATCATGTAGTAAATCCTACTACACGAATGTAGTCTCACTAGCGGTCTCGGGATGCATCACTAACGCAAGTTCTAGAATCTAAATGCTACCGGTACACTCTTAAGCACTAATAATAAATGCTTTTCCTATCAAATCTAAAGGCGAACCTCACATATTTGGGTGGAAAATTTTTCTGAATGGTACGGTTTTGTGCTAGTCATACAATCTCCTATCCATGAGACGCTTGCTATGGCTAAAGTTTCACTCCTAAATGTTGTAAAAAAATTTAAATTTGGCGCTAAAATTACACTAACAAGTATTTCTCATAGTTTTATTACACATCTACTATCAAACAAACAAACTCAAGCGAAAGTGTATTTGTAAGGTATCATCATTTTACCCTCCCCTTACACTTAGGATGAACATTGTCCCCAATGTTCAAGTAAAGAATGTAAAAGTGAAATAAGTAAAAAGAATGAAATCAAATACTCCCCTAATTCGCTCGGTATGGATAATAAGGTGGCCAGGTTAGATCTTCCTCCAAGAAAATGAACAATCAAAGCTTCCCTTCTAGAATATAAATCATCTTCTTGTCATACATAACCTGTAAAACCTGAGAAAACAGACAAGGCAATCTCGCATAAAATCGGCGGCAATCTATATATGCTAACAATTCCTAGAAAACAAAATAAGATATAATGCTTGTGGAATGATGTTTGCAGATTTCCTGGAGATTATAAAACTAATAATTCAACAAAAACTTTGAGACTCCGTTAGAAAAAACAAAACTGGTAAAATTTCCAGAATTTTACACGTGACGCCGTCAAGAGGAAACTCGTGACGCCGTCAGAAGTGATCTGCAGAAATTCTTATGTTAAGTTTTTCGGAAAATTTCTGGAAAAACTTCGTCCTACTTCCTGGAAAATCCTGCAAAACATCATTATGACTCGATACAAGCATTTGACTCTAACAAATACGAATATACATGTTCACTTAATATTGTGGAGAATCATGATCGGTTTTGTTTCTTAAAAACATATTTGGGGTTTCCCCTTACACTTATCTTTTGCAAAATACCTTTGGATGAAGTTAAGACTAAGCCAAACAATAAAATAAAGTATTTTCACCATTTTAGTTTTGAAACATGATCTACCAACAATAAAAATAAAGCATGCATACGGAAGCAAATAACAAACAAACAAAATAAAAAATCACACAAAGCATGGGTTGCCTCCCAAGAAGCGCTTTTCTTTATTTACGAGTCTTGTAGCTAGACTCAAGGTCATGGGTTACTACGTGACCTCATCGTTGCTTCCACTCTCTAGGTCATCTCCTATACCAGTTTTGTATTCCGGTCCTAGTTGCAAGCATTCTTTGTAGAATCCAAGCATCCTATTCATCACATACTCTACTCCTCTACGTCTATCCTCATCATTCCTATAGTAAGCTGCTTGTTTGTGTTCCTTTTCTATATTTGACAAGAGGCAGTATTGCTCAATCTTATAGGGCATTTGGTAGGCAATCTCATCATTCTCCTCCTTGAACCTAACTCTTCCTAAAGTCGGATCATAACTCATCCTAGTGGCCTCAACAAATGGTTTTCCGAACACTACTTGGCTTAGGCAATCATCTATCACCGGACGAGTATCTTCTACTATCATAAAATCGATCTCATAAGTGAAATTTCCTATAATCACATGCAATCCCTTCACTCTTCCTACAAAATTACTTATCAAATTCTTATTGGGCATCATCCTATAACCAAGTTATTTCTTCATTACCCAATTATAATAAGTCCTAGTCATGATGTTTATAGGAGATCTAGGATCGATATAAGCTTTCCATATATGCATATGCCCGATGCTGCATGGTATGTTGATGTTAGAGGGGTGTCCCATTTTGATAAGGGGTGTGCCAAGGATATATGGTGTCTCGGGGCCATCGAATAAATCCTTATGATATTCCCGTTCTTCCTTGATGGGCAACTTATCAAAGTACTCTTCTACGGTCTCTACTTCCTCTAACTCTTCTCCCTTATTAACCTCAACTTCCCTAATTTCATCCCTAGTCTCGGTTTCTACTTCAACTTCATCTTTGTCACTTTCTTCTATATCCTTATCTATTGGCTTAATGGTGACAACATTGACAAAGTGGACACGTTTGGATGACGAGGGGTCCTTAGTTTGGATTCCGTTATTGGCGTCTCTAGTGTCCTTCCTAGGTGTAGTTAACGCTTGGTTGTTGAGGGCTTTCAACAAGTTGTCAATCTTGTTGGTCATCTCCGTTTGTTGTTGGTTGGATTCGGTTTCAAACCTAGCTATGCGAGCTTCTTGAGATGCCATAAACTTAGACATCAATCCTTCAAGATTGTTAGTACTACCATAGTTGTTAGAAGGATTGTTGTTGAAAGTACGGTTGGAGGGTGGACCGTTTGGTTGGTAACGATTAGGCGGATTGGAAGAATTGGCTTGGTTTTGTTTCCACCTAAGGTTTGGGTGATTTTTCCAAGAAGGGTTGTAGGAACCACCATACGGGTTTGGCTCGGGTTTGAAAGTGTACCACTTATCTCCCGCTTCGTCGGTACGCAAGGATCCATAGTCCGCAAAAGCTGTTCCGGGGAGTTCCACACAATCACGAGTGTCATGGGGACCACTACATAATTCGCATGAAGAAGTGATTTTATTCACTTGGCTTGAAGGCTTAGGAGCTTCATAAGATTTCATGAAAAACTTGACTTGGTCCTCAAGTTCCATGATCCTACGGTCGGGAGTGCTTGTAACACCCCCTAATTTGAAATGCGGCAGCGGAATAGTAATTAGGGTGTTACGGTGAGGATCGAAGTCATAATGATAGAAAACGGCTCGAAAGAGACGTTTTAAAACATAATTTCATTTATAAAAATTTGAAGTACAATAGGTCCTTATCAGAGTATTATAAAAGCTTGATGTTTTGAATTAAATCAAACCTCTTTATTTTACATCATTATTGAAATAAAGAAAACATATTTTGAAGATTTTTGCCGCCCATTCCATGCTTGCTTCCCATGCTAAATACCTGAGATACATGCTTAAAAGTCAACAAAAATGTTGAGTGAAATCATAGAGTTTGAATTTAATAATCATTTTGATACACAAGTAAGATTGTATTGGAAAATACAATCAGTTTGAAAATATTGATATTGCAGTTCATATATTGCTCTAAGTCTCATGACACGCAAACGTTAACAAATACCGTAAACGGCGGGTGTTTATCAAATCAATGATAAATTTGCCCTCGTGTAATAGGTGATTTGCCAGTTCCTATTTTTACTCAAATATAATTATCGCGACTAATACAACTAACCACATGCATAATGGCATTCCGTCAAGTATTAATGGGACAGGCTATAGATCTATTCATTATATTCGTGTTCACCGCAGTGATTAATGGCTCATGAATAAGGGTCTTTTGGCAATAGCTAACTTAGGCATATATCAGTCAGGAAAGCATACAGAAAAATACTTGCGATCTATTTGTAACATGTATCCCCCTCACGGAGTTTTGAAAATGAGTAAATGTGAGGCTATGACTCACCTTGATTTATACTAAAAACGAAGAAAATAAAGTCGGATGAATTTATGAAAACGGCTTCGAAACACAACCTGATAAATAAATTTATCTAAGAATTTGACCAAAAACTATTCGATAATTACGAAGGAAATACCGAATATTAGATATTCGTTATGACGAATAAGTGATGTGCAGTGAAAATCTTGTGATATGCATGACATGACAAAATATGATTTATAAATTATCCATCGCAGTTTTTCCTTTTTAATCGTAAGTAAAATATTAACTTTTTAAATATCGTTATATATATTATTAACGTTACGTTAAATAATATATATATAAATAAAAATAAAGGTAAAACTTAATGTGAAATAAATTGGCGAAAATAAAAAATGAATAAGAATGATAAATAAGTTACGTTTAGTCCTTGTCACCTTTTCCAATTTTACCATTTTTACACTAACGATACTTGCGTTACACCGTTAGTCCTTTTTATATATTTTTCAACTATAGTCCTCTACTTTGTCCAATAATCAATACTAACCTTATAATATTAATTTTTATCACATTTTACCCTTATATTTCTGTATTTACAGGTTTAGTCCTTTAATTTCAATATTTACATATTTAGTCCCTCTAGGTGTCGTCGCGTTACATTTTTAGTCCAATTTTGCAAAAATGAGTATGAAACTTTTCTAAAAATTTCTGAAGCTTATTTATTAAGTAACAAGCTTATTTTAACTGCTTAATTATTTAAAAGCTTAATTTTTAGCTTATGTGCCACTTAACGATTCAATTAAAGGCCCGTTAAGAGTTTTGGAGGCGAGGGCATAGAAAAAGTTTTGGGCTTGGCTTTGGGTCATATTTATGATTCTAAATACATTTCTTATAGGCCCAGTGGGCTTATGGATTTTAATTACTTAATGGGCTTTAGTTAAGCCCACTCGAAAACATAAGGTTTTTATAAATATTTTTGGTTTTGAAATCCGGTTTGTGTACGTTCAAAATGGATCGATTAAGATGTCAAAACGTGATTATTTTTACAAGTTATTTATATGAAAATGTTAGTTTGCTAGGTGGTCTATGGCGTCGTGAAAAAATATGGTACTATCGTTAAATGAAATTCAATGTTATACTCGTGTTTTGTGGCATGTTTGGACCGGTTTTATATCTTGAAAACTTAAAATTATTTACTAAGTGTTATACTAAATTTCATACGATGGATGCAATTTGAAATGGATGCGTGATATGCTTGAAACGTTACAACTATAGTGAATTGTGTGTGTTACGTGATTCCTAGGCCTTCCAAGATAGAGGCTAATCACGTTTCGTGTACTAAGAATAAATATGTACGTGAAATAAACGTGCAAAGTATATACGTTCGAAACAATAACCACAAAGTGCATGACTAAATAATAACGTGTGAAATGGATTAGAAACGAGTGTAGGAAACTTACAAACACCTTAGAGGTGATCAAGAGTCGAGATAGATAGAAAAGGAACACAAGAAATCACGTCTCAACTATATAACCCAAACGTTATATATATATATTTCAACCCGATTTCCTTTCTTTGCTTCCAATACAATACCACACGACTTATAAGTCTTTGAAAATGGTTCGAAGGACAATATAATTCAGTGAAAGAGTATTGTGAATGAGTGAGTAAACAATGCATGCAAGTACGTACATATATTACTAATATATATAACGTTTAGTAGAGAAATTCAAAGTAAACTTCTCGTACTATTTGCAATGTCAGGATAACTGAGCTACTAGGTAATTTTATAATGTTTTAGAGTGGCTTGTGAGAGCACAAAATGAGGAGAGTGTTGGGGTGATTGATACCCATGTCGACTATGCCATTTTCCTTGTATACGATTTACAAAATCGTGTACAACTTATTTATACATAATCATCTTTAACATTTGAGCATAACATCATCTTAGGAATAATATTAGGAACGATTAGAAACAAAATAGATTCAAAACGGTTAAGTTTTGAATATATTGTAACTCGATTTGGGTGTGCAAGGGTCGAATACTTTGCCTCTTAAAAACGTATCAAAACTCAACGTATGGATGTGAGAATTGACACACTAATAGTTGGCTAGTAGGTTAGCGAGATGAGAAAATAAAATATATAGGTCGTGTGTAAGTTTTAGAAGTAAACGAGGTGTTTTGGAGGGTGTTTGAACTTGGTCGAATGTATGAAAATGAATAAATTGGAAGTTGGGCTTTGGTTTCGTGGGCTTAGGAATAGTGGACTAGGTGTGGGCCGAAGGTAATTAAGGGTCTGGTTGGCTTTAATTAGGTACTTAGGAAATTAAATTATATTTACTAAATATAATTAGGATTTGGATTTAGGTTTAGGATTAAATGAAAAGTTTAGGTTTCGTGTAACATGTCAAGGATTAATTCCGTCATTTTGTGAATTATATTATTTTGTGAAAATCGCCAAAATAATATAATAAGAAAATTTCAAATTTTTCCGAGAAAAATGGGAATTAGAACGATAACGAAGGATTATTTATTTATTAACGATTTAATTACAAGAAATTTTTACAGGGTTCTACAGTACCCACTTGTCATTCTGAATTTCGTCCCGAAATTCGATTTTAAGAAATCTAACAAGTGCGTTCTATGAAAATAAGTGTGGATATCTCTCACGGAATCTATCTTCTCTTTCCCATGTGTAAGTCGGTCCTCGCTTAGAGTCTCATCTTACTTTCACAATGGGAATACGATTCTGTTTGAGTTATTTTATCTCTCTATCCATTATTTCCACAGGCTCTTCTGTGAACACTAGTTTGTCGTCCAATCTAATCTCTTTTAGTGGAATGACGAGAGTTTCGTCTGACAAACATTTCTTGAGTTGGGATACGTGTAATGTAGGATGTACCCTACTGAGTTCTTCCGGAAGTTCTAACTTATAAGCAACTGAACCAATTCTCTCCAGAATTTTGAAAGGTACAATGTACCTCGGATTTAACTTTCCACGTCTTCCAAAGCGAATCATTCCTTTCCATGGCGAAACCTTCAACATGACTTTGTCTCCTACTTGAAATTCCATAGGCTTTCTCCTGACATCAGCATAACTTTTCTGTCTGTCACGAGCAGCTTGCAAGCGTTGCTTGATTTGGAATATCTTCTCAGTAGTATCATGTATTAGCTCTGGTCCGGTGATTTGCATATCACCAACTTCTGTCCAACAGATTGGTGATCTGCACTTCCTTCCGTATAGTGCCTCAAAAGGTGCAGCCTTTATGCTGGCATGGTAGCTGTTATTGTACGAGAATTCAACTAATGGCAAGTGTCTATCCCAAGCTTTTCCGAAATCAATCACACATGCTCGGAGCATGTCTTCCAAGGTTTGGATTGTTCTCTCACTTTGTCCATCGGTTTGCGGATGATAAGCGGTGCTCATATCTAACCTAGTACCAAGAGATTTCTGTAGCGATTCCCAAAATCTTGATGTGAATCGGCTATCTCTATCAGAAATAATAGATATTGGTACCCCTTGTTTAATCACAATTTCCTTAAAGTACAACTGAGCGAGTGTTTCCATCTCGTCAGTTTCTTTGATTGGTAGAAAATGTGCAGACTTGGTTAATCGATCGATGATAACCCAGATTGTGTCTAATCCGGTCGAAGTCTTTGGTAATTTGGTAATAAAATCCATTGTGATTCGTTCCCATTTCCAGACCAGAATTTCTGGTTGCACGAGTAATCCTGATGGTTTCTGAGTCTCTGCTTTTACTCAAGAGCAGGTTAAACATTTACCAACGTACTCGGCGATATCAGCTTTCATATTTGGCCACCAATAATTCTTCTTAATATCTTGGTACATCTTATTGGAATCGGGATGAATAGAATATTTGGATTTATGAGATTCATGCATGATAAGGTCTCGAATACCTCTAAAGAGAGGAATCCAATATCTTTCCTTAAAACATAGCATTCCATCATTTCTTCTCACAAATTCTTTTTCATTATTTGGCATTCTGTCAACCTGATCTTCCAGGTTTGACCTTCTGTCAATTTTCTCATATTTCCGGTTTTCTTCTTGTAAAGCTTCTGCTTGAGCTTTGATGATTTGAGCTGGAAGTGGCGAATGAATTGTCATTCCTAGAGATCGAACTCTAAAAGGTTTAATTCTATCTTTTCTACTCAATGCATCGGCTACTACATTTTCTTTACCAGGATGGTAACGAATTTCACAGTCGTAGTCATTGAGTAATTCTAACCATCTTCTTTGCCTCATGTTTAGCTCCTTCTGATCTAGTATATGCTGTAGACTCTTGTGATCGGTGAAAACCGTACACTTTGTACCATATAGGTAATGTCTCCATATCTTAAGAGCAAAAACTACTGCTCCTAATTCTAGATCATGAGTGGTGTAGTTTTCTTCATTCTTTTTCAGCTGTCGTGAAGCATAGGCTATAACTTTGTCTCTTTGCATTAGTACCGCACCTAAACCATGATGAGATGCGTCACAATACTCTACAAAGTCCTCATTGCCTTCCGGTAATGCTAATATTGGTGCTTCCCAAAGCTTCTGTTTCAGCAGTTGAAATGCTGACTCTTGCTTCTCTTCCCAGTTATACTTCTTGTTCTTCTGAGTTAGCTCCGTCAATGGTTTTGCAATCTTTGAAAAACCCTCTATAAATCTCCGGTAATAACCAGCGAGACCTAAGAATTGACGAATCTCGGTTGGGTAGGTGGGTGACGTCCAACCTTTAACTGCTTCTATCTTCGCGGGATCTACATGGATACCTTTGTTGTTGATGATATGGCCTAAAAATTGAACGGTTGAAATCCAAAAATCACATTTGGAAAACTTGGCGTACAACTTTTCCTTCTTAAGTAACTCTAAAATAGTCCTTAAGTGTTCGGCATGTTCTTCTTTATTGCGCGAATAGATTAAAATATCATCAATGAACACAATAATGAATTTATCCAAGTATGGTTTGCATACTCGGTTCATTAAATCCATGAATACAGCTGGTGCATTGGTAAGACCAAATGGCATCACCTGAAATTCATAATGTCCGTATCGTGTTCGAAAAGTTGTCTTGGGAATGTCCTCTTCCCTAACTCTTAATTGATGATATCCTGATCTTAGATCGATTTTTGAGTAAACACTTGATCCTTGTAATTGGTCAAATAGATCGTCGATCATTGGCAATGGATATCGATTCTTCACCGTGATTTTGTTCAACTCTCTGTAATCGATACACATTCGGAACGTTCCATCTTTCTTTTTGACGAATAGGATTGGTGCTCCCCAAGGGGATGAACTTGGTTGAATGAAACCTTTATCTGATAGTTCTTTTAACTGTTCAGATAATTCTTTCATTTCGGAGGGTGCTAATCGATATGGTGCTTTTGCAACTGGTGCTGCTCCAGGCACTAAATCGATTCGGAATTCTACTTGACGGGTTGGTGGGATTCCAGGTAAGTCTTCGGGAAATACATCAGAAAATTCTCTTACAACTGGCACTTCATCAAGTTGTTTCTTCTTTTCTTTTGTTTCTTCTCCCGTTACTTGGATTTGAAATACATGGCATCCTTTGCTTATGTATTTCATCGTCTTGGCATACGAAATGATATTGAAAGAAGTTTTAGGTTTATCACCTTGGACGATTAAGGTTTCACCGTCGAATGCAATTTGGATTATTTTCTCATCACAAATTATTCTGGCACGGTGTTTAGATAACCAATCCATACCAATGATGACATCAAAACTTCCCAATTGGATGGGCATAAGATTGATAGGGAAAGATTTATTTAGAAGGGTTAAGGTGCAGTTTTCGATTAGGGTATTGGTACTTAGAATATTTCCATCTACTAATTCTATTTCATAGATAGTATTTAATTCTACAGGAGTAATATTTAGAATTGCGGCAAAGGAAGTAGACACAAAACTTTTATCTGCTCCTGAATCAAATAATATCTTAGCATCTTGTTGATTTAATAGGAACGTACCAGTAACAACATCAGAATTCTGTGTTGTGTTCCCATCACCAAGTACATACGCTCTTCCTCTGGCAACATTATTGGTAAATTTCTGACATTGAGGTTTGTAATGTCCAACTTCTCCACAACCATGGCACTTTACTGCTATCGGTTGTGTGTTGGCTCCAGTCGCTCGACAGTCCCTTGTCATATGAACAATTCTTCTACAGTTGCCACAAGCAGCCTTACATGCTCCAGTATGATGCATGTTGCACTTGTTACATGGGGGTAGAGTTCCGGCATAACATTTATTTTCTGCAGGCACTGCTGCATAAGCTCTGGTAGCTTCTTGCCGACGATTTTGTTGCTAATGATGATTACTACGGTTCTACTGCTGATCTCTGCTGCGGTTGCTGCTTTGATTGTTGTTGTTGTAGTAGCTCCGGTTACCACTGTAACTGTTGTTGTAGCTGCGGTTGTTGCTATTGTTACTCCCACGGTTGTCAGCACTTCTCTTATGCTCATTGATCACGGAGGTAGAACCTCTTTTGATCACCCGGGTTAACAATCTCTGTGCAAGCTCCATAGCTTCTTCTACTGTCTTTGGATTCGATGAGGTAACATCTCCTTCAATGGATGGTGGCAGTCCCTCCACGTATTTCTCCAATGCTTGTTCAACATCGGGTACTATAGTTGGGCACAGCACCGACAACTCCAGAAACTTTCTGTCGTATGTCTTCAAGTCATTGTACCTTACAACTAGCTGATGAGATTCATCCTCCAGTTTTCGAATCTCTGTCCTTGGACAATACTTCTTCAACATTTTATTTTTCAACTCATTCCACGAAAGTCTGAAAGCTTCATCTGGACCCATAGCATTCGCAGTAGTGTTCCACCACGATAATGCCTCTCCTTGAAGAGTTCCTGTAGCAAAGGTAACTTTTCTATTCTCAGGACAACCACTCCTCTTGAAAACTGTCTCAGTATGCTCAAACCAATGGGCCATTTCAGTTACTCCTTCAATTCCTTTGAAGTTTGTTGGCTTGCAAGTCATGAAATCCTTGTAAGTACAATTACGTGGAGTAATTGTATTAGCTTCACGATTTGCACCATTGGTATTATTCAAACGATCTGCTTCACGAGCTGCAGATATTCCCTCAGCAATCATTCTCTGAACCTCAGTGGGGGTCATGATCACTTCCGGGTTAGAGTTTTCGCTACTTGCATGCTCCATTTTTCTATTAATAATACAAAAATATAGCATTTAGAATTTTAAACAACCACTTGTTTAAAGGTTCTTGTGAAGTAGGGAAATAAATAATTATGAGTCTTAATAATAATTGGGCATCATATGTAGTTTTTATTTTGATACAACAGTCATAATCATTCCGATATGTTAGATGCATTTTTAATACACATGAACAACCATAAGCATAAGTTAACATTTGTATATAGTAATATCAAAACCAACAGCATAACATTAATAACTTAATCAGTTGAGTTGTTATAACAAAACGATACAAGCTTATTAAATGCCACATGCGGCAGGCTTGAATGCCTTATTACTAGTACAAATACTAACTGCCTCTAATGATTAGGTATGTCCACATGTCCTCCCATCTCTAAGATCTGAGTTCAGAGCTCTTGCATCTCGGCATGATGTTGAATCTGCATATCTCCTACAAGGTTTTCCAATGTATCTGCTCTTCGGTGTGCAAGCTGGGCTTCCCAAGTACGGTTATGTCCCTCTCTTCGCAATGATATCGCGAAAGAACGTGTCTCAGAGATATCCGAATGTATCTGAGCTAACCCCTGCTGCAACTCTATCCTATCGGCTATAAGGTTATGTAAGGTGTTGTGGGTAGTATCTGAATGATCGAAAGATGAATAATCAATCATCTGAAGAAGTGAGTCTATCTGATCTTCGTGATGCTCCAATCGCGTCACTACTACAGAAGGTGAAAGGGTAAAGGGAATTTCCATCCTAGAACTCACGCCAGTTTCATTGATATGAGCTGGAGGAGTAAAACCAGGAGGATAGGGTAATGATGGTGAAAGTGGAGGAATAGAATCAGAAATACGAAGTCGGCTGGATGTAGGTATATCTTCCTCAGGGATTTGTTCTCTTGGGTGAAAAATATACGGATAAGTTTGGCTAAAAAGGTTGAGTAGGTGATCGGGTGCATATGAATTGAAATCATGACGTGGTAATGGTGTCGATAAAACAAAAGCATTGGGATTCTCAGGCGTTGTAGCAATTTCGTCTTGCTCGAAGGGTTCTGTTTCTTGGGAAACAGCGTCAGGTACAAAAGTAGAACGATAAACAGGCGAAGTAACGGACGCGACAGAAATATCAGAGTCGGAGTCGAACATACTCATATTGAAACAATACTGTAACAATTCATAAATAGCGCTAAATAAGAATTTATTATCATCAAAGAATATAAAATTTTAACATATCAAAATCAAAATATCATAGCTAAATTATTAACTTACGAAGTACGGTAACAAGCAGGCACAGCGGGCAAAAATTTATATGATGTAAATTTAATTTATTTGAAAGTGTGGTTATAGTTCAATGTTTGAAAACATTTAGTTCTCTATAACTATGGCTCTGATACCAATCTGTAACACCCCCTAATTTGAAATGCGGCAGCGGAATAGTAATTAGGGTGTTACAGTGAGGATCAAAGTCATAATGATAGAAAACGGCTCGAAAGAGACGTTTTAAAACATAATTTCATTTATAAAAATTTGAAGTACAATAGGTCCTTATCAGAGTATTATAAAAGCTTGATGTTTTGAATTAAATCAAACCTCATTTATTTTACATCATTATTGAAATAAAGAAAACATATTTTGAAGATTTTTGCCGCCCATTCCATGCTTGCTTCCCCTGCTAAATACCTGAGATACATGCTTAAAAGTCAACAAAAATGTTGAGTGAAATCATAGAGTTTGAATTTAATAATCATTTTGATACACAAGTAAGATTGTATTGGAAAATACAATCAGTTTGAAAATATTGATATTGAAGTTCATATATTGCTCTAAGTATCATGACACGCAAACGTTAACAAATACCGTAAACGGCGGGTGTTTATCAAATCAATGATAAATTTGCCCTCGTGTAATAGGTGATTTGCCAGTTCCTATTTTTACTCAAATATAATTATCGCGACTAATACGACTAACCACATGCATAATGGCATTCCGTCAAGTATTAATGGGACAGGCTGTCAAACCTTAAATAGATCTATTCATTATATTCACGTTCACCGCAGTGATTAATGGCTCATGAATAAGGGTCTTTTGGCAATAGCTAACTTAGGCATATATCAGTCAGGAAAGCATACAGAAAAATACTTGCGATCTATTTGTAACATGTATCCCCCTCACGGAGTTTTAAAAATAAGTAAATGTGAGGCTATGACTCACCTTGATTTATATTGAAAACGAAGAAAATAAAGTCGGGTGAATTTATGAAAACGGCTTCAAAACACAACCTGATAAATAAATTTATCTAAGAATTTGACCAAAAACTATTCGATAATTACGAAGGAAATAACGAATATTAGATATTCGTTATGACGAATAAGTGATGTGCAGTGAAAATCTTGTGATATGCATGACATGACAAAATATGATTTATAAATTATCCATCGCAGTTTTTCCTTTTTAATCGTAAGTAAAATATTAACTTTTTAAATATCGTTATATATATTATTAACGTTACGTTAAATAATATATATATAAATAAAAATAAAGTTTAAACTTAATGTGAAATAAATTGATGAAAATAAAAAATGAATAAGAATGATAAATAAGTTACGTTTAGCCCTTGTCTCCTTTTCCAATTTTACCATTTTTACACTAACGATACTTGCGTTACACCGTTAGTCCTTTTTATATATTTTTCAACTATAGTCCTCTACTTTGTCCAATAATCAATACTAACCTTATAATATTAATTTTTATCACATTTTACCCTTATATTTCTGTATTTATAGGTTTAGTCCTTTAATTTCAATATTTACATATTTAGTCCCTCTAGGTGTCGTCAAGTTACATTTTTAGTCCAATTTTGCAAAAATGAGTATGAAACTTTTCTAAAAATTTCCAAAGCTTATTTATTAAGTAACAAGCTTATTTTAACTACTTAATTATTTAAAAGCTTAATTTTTAGCTTATGGGCCACTTAACGATTCAATTAAAGGCCCGTTAAGAGTTTTGGAGGCGAGGGCATAGAAAAAGTTTTGGGCTTGGCTTTGGGTCATTTTTATGATTCTAAAAACATTTCTTATAGGCCCAGTGGGCTTACGGATTTTAATTACTTAATGGGCTTTAGTTAAGCCCACTCGAAAACATAAGGTTTTTATAAATATTTTTGGTTTTGAAATCCGGTTTGTGTACGTTCAAAATGGATCGATTAAGATGTCAAAACGTGATTATTTTTACAAGTTATTTATATGAAAATGTTAGTTTGGTAGGTGGTCTATGGCGTCGTGAAAAAATATGGAACTATCGTTAAATGAAATTCAATGTTATACTCGTGTTTTGTGGCATGTTTGGACCGGTTTTATATCTTGAAAACTTAGAATTATTTACTAAGTGTTATACTAAATTTCATACGATGGATGCAATTTGAAATGGATGCGTGATATGCTTGAAACGTTACAACTATAGTGAATTGTGTGTGCTATGTGATTCCTAGGCCTTCCAAGATAGAGGCTAATCACGTTTCGTGTACTAAGAATAAATATTTACGTGAAATAAACGTGCAAAGTATATATGTTCGAAACAATAACCACAAAGTGCATGATTAAATAATAACATGTGAAATGGATTAGAAACGAGTGTAGGAAACTTACAAACACCTTAGAGGTGATCAAGAGTCGAGATAGATAGAAAAGGAACACAAGAAATCACGTCTCAACTATATAACCCAAACGTTATATATATATTTCAACCCGATTTCCTTTCTTTGCTTCCAATACAATACCACACGACTTATGAGTCTTTGAGAATGGTTTGAAGGACAATATAATTCAGTGAAAGAGTATTGTGAATGAGTGAGTAAACAATGCATGCAAGTACGTACATATATTACTAATATATATAACGTTTAGTAGAGAAATTCAAAGTAAACTTCTCGTACTATTTGCAATGTCAGGATAACTGAGCTACTAGGTAATTTTATAATGTTTTAGAGTGGCTTGTGAGAGCACAAAATGAGGAGAGTGTTGGGGTGATTCATACACATGTCGACTATGCCATTTTCCTTGTATACGATTTACAAAATCATGTACAACTTATTTATACATAATCATCTTTAACATTTGAGCATAACATCATCTTAGGAATAATATTAGGAACGATTAGAAACAAACTAGATTCAAAACGGTTAAGTTTTGAATATATTGTAACTCGATTTGGGTGTGCAAGGGTCGAATACTTTGCCTCTTAAAAACGTATCAAAACTCAACGTATGGACGTGAGAATTGACACACTAATAGTTGGCTAGTAGGTTAGCGAGATGAGAAAATAAAATATATAGGTCGTGTGTAAGTTTTAGAAGTAAACGAGGTGTTTTGGAGGGTGTTTGAACTTGGTCGAATGTATGAAAATGAATAAATTGGAAGTTGGGCTTTGGTTTCGTGGGCTTAGGAATAGTGGACTAGGTGTGGGCCGAAGGTAATTAAGGGTCCGGTTGGCTTTAATTAGGTAATTAGGAAATTAAATTATATTTACTAAATATAATTAGGATTTGGATTTAGGTTTAGGATTAAATGAAAAGTTTAGGTTTCGTGTAACGTGTCGAGGATTAATTCCGTCATTTCGTGAATCATATTATTTTGTGAAAATCGCCAAAATAATATAATAAGAAAATTTCAAACTTTTCCGAGAAAAATGGGAATTAGAACGATAACGAAGGATTATTTATTTATTAACGATTTAATTACAAGAAATTTTTACAGGGTTCTACAGTGCTAGAATTGTTTGAAAGCAAAGATATTGCCTTGACCGTTTTGTTCAAATCACGGGGATCATTCCAACTTTCGTTGTCATAGAGAGCAAGATCTTCTATGAGTTCCCATGATTGTTCTGCACTTAGATCACGTAGCTTACCACCGGCCGATTGGTCAATGGCTCGCCTTGTGGAGAGATCGATATGGTCATAGAAGATTTGGACTTGGAGCCAAAGATCTATGCAATGATGAGGGACTTTTTGGAGTAAGTCCTTGAAATGAGTCCATGCTTCATATAGAGTTTCATTTTGACGTTGTTGGAATATCAAGATGTCATTTCTAAGCTTGGTAGTTCTCCCCGGTGGGAAAAATTGAGCCAGGAAACGAGTGGTGAGATCATCCCATGTGGTGATGGATCCCGCGGGTAAACACTCAAGCCATTGACTAGCTTGATCACATAGAGAGAATTGGAATAGGCGTAATCGGGTTGACTCTCTAGTTGTAACATCAAGGTCTATAGAATCTACGATTTTAAGGAAGTCCTTGAGATGTTGATTTGGATCTTCGGAACGAAGTCCATGGAATGCACATCCGCTTTGCACCAACCGGATGGTGTCGGATCGCAAGGGAGACACATTGGCTCCGGTGAGCTCAATAGTGTTTCGATAGCCTTGGTGGCTAGGTCGGGAATACTCTCCTAAGGTTCGGGGCCTAAGAGGTTGGTTAGCTAGTGGTGGGTTTTGTGGGTGGTCTTGTTGTGGTGGGATGATAGGTTCAAAGATATTACCATCGTCCATGATGTCGGATGGTGAAGAGTTACGAACAAAAGCACGAAGAAATAAGATATACTAAAGAGAACCTAAAAATAAAAATAAAATCTTACTAGAAAGGAATCTAGTAAGTAGACCTAATAAAAAGAGATTCTAACCTAGACAATAACTATTCCCCGGGCTGCGGCGCCAAAAACTTGATGCGTAGGGATTGCACCAGGCTTTACCTCTCGAGGGATCTCGAGAAGCTTACAACCCCGACCAGGCAGTGTACCTGATCGATGTAGTATAGTATAATGACAAGTACCGGGGGATTGATCGTTCAGCTAGGAATAATGTCGCTAGGATTAGAAAACCTAAAGACTAGGTCTAGAGATGAGGGATGATTCTTTTTGTATTTTTTTTGTTTTTATGAAAGCAATTAAAAATCTCGGTTTTGAAGGAGTTGGGCGGAATTAGTTGCTAGTCAACTAACCCAATAACTAAAGATGTAATCAAAATAAAATACTAAAAATGAAAATAAACTAAATTAAACCAGTGGTGTGAGCAATATATGGGAGAATTGTGTTTACTTAGATTTCACTACTCCCTAGATATCTTTTACATGTTAATTACTTGTTACAGTTGCGTGGATGACGGATTGTATTCCTTAATACCATTCATGGGGTGGCGTACTTACTTCCCCAATCCTATAAGCGCCTACTTCACTCCTATGTCGAGCCGGCTAAGAAGCTCCTAACATGGGATCATTAGAATCTGCTCATGCATTAAATACAACCAATAAAACCTAGTACACATCGGTTCATGTTTCCTAAGGTGTTCAAGAATGTTACACAATGGAGATCTGCCAGTTTTCTTAAGCCTAACATTGAAATCATTCATCCAATACAACTATAAACAAGTAATCAACATATAATTAACATCTAGGTTTCATTACATCTAAGCAAACACATGATAGATCTAGCCTAGCATGTTGAAATCAAGACAAGCATAAGATATATTCAAACAACACATAGACATATTGATTGAATTGAAAGAGGACTTATCTTAATTGAACATGAAAGGTTTCAAGGGGTAAAAACCCTTGAAAATACTGTAAAATACGACCTAGGGTTTCACCAGTTCGGCCCTAGTATTCTCCACACAAGTTCCTTCTTATGAACGAAAAATAGAAAAGTATATATAGTTTTTCTGAGGTGACGGCGTCAAGAACAAATTGCTGACGCCGTCATCTCGCCGCCAAATAATTTCTGGGACTGCCTAGATCTGGGTATGACGCCGTCATGTGTACACCTTATGCAGGCCGTCACCAAAAATACTCTTGATGCCCTTCTCTTGACGCCTTCAGGTTTTCACTGGGTCGTCACGGATTTTACTCCTGACGCCGTCAGGATTTTCTTCTTGACACCGTCAGGTACTGTTCTCAGCATGGAAAATTAAGTCTTTGCCGTTTTCTTCACTTTTATGCTCCAAAAATATCCAAAATGCTTCCTTTTCCAGAATTCACTCCCAAAGTACCTAAAATCACAAAAGGAACGATTTAGGGCAATATTTGATAAAATAAATTCAATTCCGGGCTTAAATGACCCCCTAAAAGTGTGTTCATTTTTCGCCTCATCATAACCCTTTTGCTTCATCTATTATACCGGTTGACATAAATGGCAGTTTTACTATTTTGTCAACCATCTCAGTTTCATTCATACTTTGTTCGCCTTGAATTGCCCAACTTAGCTGAGATAGTGTATCATCTTCAGGATTCAGTATTCTTCTTTTGTTATTACTTGAAAATATATCTTTCGTGAGATTCGGTTCCTGAGATTCGAGCAAAGGTACAATATCTTCAAGGTCATCAAACTGCATCTCTTGTGATTGTTTCTCATTCTCATCTGTTGATTGAGATAAGCGTTGACTTGAAATTAAATCAATATCAAATGGAACTATAGCATTTTATTTTGTCCCAACAAAATCTTGACCCGAAATTTCAGGATTGGTCCCAAATATATCATTCTTCTTTTCCTTATTATTCACTTTTTTCAGAAAATAATTCATATCAATCAAATCATGATTCTCGTTCAAAGTTGTCTTCTTGTTTCGTGACTCATTCAAATCATCTTTCGTTCCCTCTTCATTTATACCTTTGTCCCCAGCGATATCATCATTTCCACCATCTTCTTTATTCTGATCACCCATTTATTCATTCTAATTGTTTCCATCATCAACATTCTCCCAACCATTTCCATCATTTTCATCACCATTTGTTGCATCATCATCATTATTATGACCATCTTCTTTATACGATTCAGCAAACAAATCCTTTCTAGTTTCAACCAAATCTTCATCCTCAGGGTTTAATATCAAAGCTATCATCAACTTGTAATCAGTATCCAGCATCAACTGATTACACAACACCATATTATCTCTTATAATTTCCTTCATTTCCTAAACATTTAAAAGAAACAAAATTAGCTTACTGCATTACTGTGTTTTTATTAGTGCATCATACTTTATAAGTTTAAAGGTACTGCATCACAGTTCAAAATCTAGTACATCTAAGTTCAAAATCTAGTGCATCACAGTGTATAATATTTTTTAATTAATAATACCTCAAAAGATTTTGATCTGAAATCTTTATTTGCTTCTTCCATATCAATTGTTCCATACATTCCATATTTAAGATCAATTTTTGGAGTCTGTAGTTGACATACAAGGTTTCCTTCTTCGTCCCCTGTTAGTACATCAACATAGAATTAAATTAAAAATAAACAAGTTATTCAAAAAGTTACTCTTTTTAAAAATATATAATATTTTTATATATTATACCTGTTACACTCTTCTTGTGTTTTTTACTCAATTTCTTCTTTTTCATCGGTGCTTCAATCATTTTCATCGGTGGTTCAATCACCTCAACGCCTTCCGCAATTGGTAGACATCCAAAACCCAATTCAAGTTATTCTTTTTGCCTTTCAAACAAAAGTCTTGAACTCCACGCCTTGAACGCTAGTATAGTTTTCTCCACTTTGACAGTCTCAGATGTCGTTGAATTAACATATATGATCTACAACAAATAAATTAGTATTAAAATATAATCGTAATTTTTAGTGTATGAGAGTGTGAAATATAATGCATCAATGTTTTATGTCTATTGCATGTAGTAGTGAGAATCAGGCAATCATAGTTTTATATCTAATGCATCCCTGTTTCAAATGGTACTGCATCACAGATCTATATATACTGCATCATACTATTTTTTTGGGTAAAAGGTCAAAAGACCCAGTAAATATATTACTCCAAAAAGCGTTTAAGTACAAAGGATATGGGTGTGTCCCATATCTCAGCCCGTTACATAGGCGAAAGCTTACATAACAAGATACTACCTATTTTCCAAAGGAAAACAAACCACTACTCAAATGATAACAAAAGACAATGACAAAATAAATTACTTCCTAAGACCTTGAAGCTTAGTGCCGTACATGGCATTAAAAGCATCCAAATTCCCTGGAAGATCATGAACCTGCTGCGCATAGTCATCGTAATCATATCCATCATAGTCGTATTCACGCTCGTGACCCCCACCAAAAAGATTAGCGGACTCATTAAACGTGTTAACCACCTCCTCATCATCACTATCAGATACAACAATCTCTCCCCACTTTAGAGAATGGGTTAACCCTCTTAGTAGAAGAAGTAGATGGAGAAGAAAATGAAATAGGCTTTGAAGTCCCAACCTTTTCCTTTTCCTTCGGATCACGCAAAAGGGGTTCTTGTGATATAGTAGCAGTCTTTAGAGACCTATCATCTTTAGCTTCCTCAGTACCTCCAGACTTCACCTCCAAAGTCACTTCCTTAGTAGGAATACCAAAATCATCATTATCAGCCATATTAAGTGCATCAAACTAATTAGATGTAACAATCTTTGCTCCACTAGTACTCGGCACATCAGCATTCTTCTTCATATTGGCATCCACTTCTTGGGTTCAGGAGCAGGTGCTTTGGGTCTATATTGCATCTTCTTACCCATACTAGGCTTTGTAAAACCTCCTTTATCATGACCAGATTGACCACCACTATTACTCTTCTTCTTATTATTGACCGTTTGGAAACCATCATTAACACTCGGTGTAGTTTGCATCTTACCCACACTCAGTGTAGTTTGAGTAGTAGTTGGGACAAAATTAGGACAATCAACAAGAGTATGACCAAATACCTTGCACTTATCACAACGAGGTGGTTTCCACTCATATTCAACCTGAATCTTCTCAATAGTCGACCCCGTCTCATCAAGCAAAGGTATTTCAACAGTGAGGCTATCCTGAAGAACCTCATCTGCCTTCACTTCAATCATGCACCTTGCAAAACTACTACGACCCCATGATTCCTTGCACATTTGGGTAGTATATACATCTAACATTTTCGGCGTACCAATCAATGTAGCAAGAAGACTCAGACCGTCATCAGAGAACATGGCTAGAGGAACATCATGAAATTTAACCTACACCGGAATGTTGGTCAAATCCTCTTTAAGTAAGTTAGTGTTCAATGTCCATGTTTAAGGATAATAGGTGCATTTCTAATCAACCATGGACCATTTTCAAGAACATCATCAACACCCTTCTTCGAACTAAACTTAAAGAAGAAGAACCCCTTGGCATTCATCATAACCTTCTGTAAACCATACTTAGCCCATACATTGCGTACATAATAATCAACAACAGGAAAAGCAATGCGATTGCCAAGAAAATAACCATATAGAGTATTCTCAAATCTAATGTTCACTTCTTCGACAACTTTCATCGGGACAGAAAGATCAACGCCAGTCTTTTTATTGCTACACTCCAATCTACGAAAATTGGACACATGTTTATTTAGATTAGTAGAAGTAGCACCCACATAAGAGACCGATCTCACTCCAGTTCCACTCTTATTAGTATGCAGATCCGAACCATTAGTAGTGTCACTAGTATTGTTAGAATTTGAATTAATGCCCTTACTAGCAGCATTCATCGCATTATCAAGTTGAACTTTATTCATAGCAACATTAAAATCATTACATGCATCCATCACGAACAGCTCGACATTAGACAGGTTTGGAATACATCCTTCCAGTCTTTGTCGACACACTAATCCCATCACCCTCATGCATGCATTCATCAGCCCCATATGACCCATACTGATTGTTTGCACACGAGACAAGTGAAACCGGCTTCACTTATTCAAGGACATAATCAACAGCATGCGAACCATCATTAACCCTAGGATTTATCTCACCCATATTAGGATCACCATGAACAACCCCATCATCACCAACTTCAGAACTTGGATTAATCACACCCATACTTGGAGCACTACACGACTTAGAAGCATCATTACTGTTAATAGCATCATCATGTAGAGTTCCACCAGAAGGAGTTGGTACAGGTTCAAAAGTATCCAACCTTGATGGCTCACTTGAAGTGGTCACAACAGATTCATTGGCATTATTATCAGCAGTGACATTACCAGATTGAGGACTTAGTTCAGGCACCTTTGCATCAAAGGAAGGGACGTTATCCTGTCCCTTCACACAATTTAACCGAGCAGATCTTCGTGGCAAAGTAGCCAATTCATCAACATTCACCTTATTAAGCAGCTTGATAGTGTTCGTCTCTCCCAACTTCTCCATCACAAAATCCGTAAACTCTAAAAAACAACCGGATCGTACCAGAAAACAAGAAGAAAATGTCAACTTCAAATCGAATTAAACCCTAGTTTAGCAACTAGGGTTTATTATGCCATGATCGAACATCAAATCACATGATAAGAGTCGTTTGAATGATGAATTTATGATTGGAATTAAATACAAATCCAAACCGACTTTGAAGAAACCCTAAATTACGATTGAGAAAAAACCCTAAAAAATTACAAATCTGGCCAGAACAAAAGAGGATTAAGATAGATCAAACAAAAGAGCTAATCTAAACTTAATTCGGATTTGTAATGGAAGATAATGAGGATCGAATTAGAAGTTGAAGCAGGATCAATTTACGGTTTATTGAAGTCACCAAATTCGCCAAAAAGGGGGGAGAGTTTTTATACTGCATCATACTATTTAATTAGTGCATCACAGTTCTATATATACTTCATCATACTATTTATTATTAGTGCATCACAATGTAACAAAAGATAGAAAACTTACAACAATCAAAAGTAATGGTCCACTGAAATATTTGTTTGGCTTATATCCGGAACACTCCTTCACCATGCACTCTACAACGTGCGAGCACCAATCCATTTGAGACACGTTATCAATATTAGAGAGAATTGGTATAATTCTCTCATTTACCTCCCCATCTTTTTTTCCTTGACCAAATATGGAGAAGAACAGTACAAGGAAAGCAACTCGAAACTCCCAATCAACTTCTGTTAGACTGCACAAATGTTCCTCCAACTTTGTTATATAAATTTTGTTTTTAACAACAATACTTTCCATTACTTCTCTCCATTTTGCAGTAGTCTCTTCATAAAGATTTTTCTCTTCAAGTGCTTCAACTTTCATATCCCCCATTGGGATTCCTAGCATATCCCAAACCAATTCTCGAGTAATTTTAATTTTTCCTCCATCATTCATTTTAATCGAGCAGGTTTTTGAATCGAAATTTCTAACCACCCATAACCCTAATTTTGATGGTGTAGAATAAAAATTGAAGTTATTATGAAACTCGCCAAATTCCATCTTTTCTAATTCCTCCACCTGTGGACTTCTTTATTTCTCCAGAACCTTCTTCAAACTTCTCGGTGGCATTCTTATATTGATAGATTTGCGTTCGTTATTTTTAACTTCCTGTATTAAACCTTCGTCTTCCCACTAAACTTTTTCCTTTTTAACTTTCTTCTTTGTCACAACAGCCATTTTTGAATATGAACTTTCAAAATCTGATTCTGAATACATCTCTATTGCAGGTCTTTTACCCTTTCTTTTCTTTTCACTTGTACTGCATTCAGTAACAGAAATGGTTTTCTTCTTCTTCAATTTTGGTGCAGTATGTTTAGGATTCTTCTCAACTGCAGAATATTTAACAATCTTTTCGGCTGCATTTTTCTTTTTTTTTGCCGCATTTTCAAGAATAAGAGTTTGAAGTAATTCATTCCATTTTTCTTTAGCAGCCTCTTTAATAGCTGCTATATCAACTGTATCTTCTTCGTCTGATTCTTCGTCATCTGTTTCATTATAACCAATTGAAACTCAGTTCAAGTTCTAGTACATCAATGAAACCATCATCAAACATAAAAAAATAACTTTCGCACATCACATAATCTATATTTACCCTAATTTATCCTCACACGCCGTAAAATAAATGGTACTGCAACTCAGTTAAACAACTAGTACATCATATAAGCCATCAAGCATACAAACTAATTTTCGCACATCACATAAGCTACATTTACCCTATCTTATGCCCACATGTTGCAAATAAGTCGCTAATACATTTCAGTTAAACCGCAAGTACATCAAAGAAACCATCAAGCATACAAAATCAATTTCGCACATCACATAAGCCACATTTACCCTATCTTATGCCCACATGTCGCAAATCAATTGCTAACGCATTTTAGTTAAACCGCAAGTACATCAAAGAAACCATCAAGCATACAAAATCAATTTCGCACATCACATAAGCCACATTTACCCTATCTTATGCCCACATGCCGCAAATAAATTGCTAATGCATTTCAGTTAAACCGCAAGTACATCAAAGAAACCATCAAGCATACAAAATCAATTTCGCACATCACATAAGCCACATTTACCCTATCTTATGCCCACATGTCGCAAATAAATTGCTAATGCATTTCAGATAAACCGCAAGTACATCAAAGAAACCATCAAGCATACAAAATCAATTTCGCTCATCACATAATCCACATTTACCCTATCTTATGCCCACACGCCGCAAATAAATTGCTAATGCATTTCAGTTAAACCGCAAGTACATCAAAGAATCCATCACGCATACAAAATCAATTTCGCACATCACATAAGCCACATTTACCCTATCTTATGCCCACACGCTGCAAATAAATTGCTAATGCATTTCAGTTAAACCGCAAGTACATCAAAGAATCCATCACGCATACAAAATCAATTTCGCACATCACATAAGCCACATTTACCCTATCTTATGCCCACATGCCACAAATAAATCGCTAATGCATTTCAGTTAAACCGTAAATACATCAAATAAACCATCTAGCATACAAAATCAATTTCGCACATCACATAAGCCACATTTACCCTATCTTATGCCACACTCTGAAAATAAATTGCTAATGCATTTCAGTTAAACCGAAAGTACATCAAAGAATCAATCACTCATACAAAATCAATTTCGCACATCACATAAGCCATATTTACCCTATCTTATGCCCACATGCCGCAAACAAATCGCTAATGCATTTCAGTTAAACCGCAAGTACATCAAATAAACCATCATGTTGATATAAATAATGCCTAAAAACATTATTAACATTTATCGATATCTCTATGTTTTGATAATTACAAAACGTAGACCCATTGAGCTAAAAATTATGACGTAAACAAGTATTTAGTGATAAATATTCTCTTTACATCCAAATCACTTAAGGTATGAATAAAGAAAGTGTTTATTGCATTCTATGATCAAAGGAACAATTTTCTTAAACACTAGACTTTTTATAAAATGTCACAAAATATTTTATATCTTTTACAAAATCTTTTTTGGAAATAAAAGAATATGCTTAAATCATTATAAATATATGAATTCAAATTTTCAACCAAAAATGGTAAAAATGTTCCAGAAAAACCTTCCCTAGTAAAAGACAAATTTTATGGCCGTTTTGGGAGGGCGGCCCCCTTAATTGTATGGGTGGCCCCCTTAATAATTAAGGGGACCGGCCCCTAATTAAGAGGACCGCCACGCTCACAAACAGTACTTTTTTCTTCAATAAATACTGGCATTTTTCCTAACCTTTTGCACTAAAAACTTTCTGATCTAAATCTTCTATACCATTCTCTTAAACCCTTTGATCATATAATCATAAGCTTTTGTTTCCAAGTGATTCAAGCTTCAACCTTTCAAGTGCAAGAGAAGAATACTTCAATCTTTCAAGACAAGAAGTATTACAACTTGTTATGACCTCCACATCCAAGTTGTTTGTGCATCATCATTTGTATAGTTTTCATCCATTTGTGTATTAGTTGTGAATATTGGTTAGATAGAAGTAAACATAAGGAGTTAGGCTAGTAAGGTGTGTAAGTAGAGAAGTTGTGAATTGATTGTGGTGTGCAAGTAGTATAGGTGTGAAGAAGAAGTAGTGTGATTAGGTAGTGCTTAGGTGTGAAGAAGTTGTGAAGTAGTTGTGAAGAAGTTGTGAAGTAGTTGTGTAGAAGTTGTGAAAAAGGTGTGACGAAGTTGTGGTGTGATAATTGGTGTGTAAGGTTTTCTCCGCCATAAGGGAGCTTGTTGACATAGTGAAGAAAACTCTCGAGTTAGGTGCTCGGGGAGTGGAGTAGGGCAAGGAAGGTGTCCTTGTAGCCGAACCACTATAAATCTCTTGTCTCGCGGTTAGATCTTTCCATCTTTTACTTATTATCTTGCTTATATCGTTATTACTTTTGTAGACATAGACGTATACATATTGTTGCTCATGTAGTGTTAATGTTGATTTCACTTAAAGATCAAAAAAAAGTTTCATTCACAAAACAAAGTTTTTACAATCAAACTAAAAAGGTAACATACATATAATTGATCATTTCGATCAAGTATAGTTTTCATACAAAATATAATTAAGGATTATAAAATAAACATTTACTTACTTATCTCTCGTATATAGCTATAATTGTTTATATTATGCATGTGTTGATTTCACATACTTAGCTTACATTATTATTATTGTTCATACATAGATATAGTTGTTCATATTGTTCAAGATTTGAGTTCACATAAGATCGAATCAAAGTTTTAAAAGTAAACAAGGTTTTAAAACTAAACTAAGTTTCTATGATAAAATAAAAAGACGTAAAACTATTCAACCCCCCTTCTAGTTTTTCACACATCACCCATACAAAATCAGTTTCGCACATCACATAAGCCACATTTACCCTAACTTATGCCCACATGCCGCAAATAAATGCTACTGCATTTCATTTAAACCGCAAGTACATCATATAAGCCATCAAGCATACAAAATCACTTTCACACATCACATAATCTATATTTACCCTGACTTATGCTCACAAGCCGCAAAATAAATGCTACTGCATTTCAGTTAAACCGCAAGTACATCATATAAGCCATCAAACATACAAATTCTATTTCGCACATCACATAATCTATATTTACCCTAAGTTATCCTCACACGCCGCAAAATAAATGCTACTGCATTACATATAAGCTACTAATACATCATATAAGCTATCAAACATACAAAAACTTTTTCGCACATCACATAATCTATATTTACCCTAAGTTATCCTCACACGCACCCTAAGTTATCCTCACACGCCGCAAAATAAATGCTACTGCATCACAAATAAACTACTAATACATCATATAAGCCATCAAACATACAAAATCACTTCGCACATCTCATAGACTTTATTTACCCTAACTTATTTCAATAAATGAAAATACAAAACTTTTACCTGATGGTTCCGTGATCAATTTTTTCGGTTCAGCTTGTTTTTTTTTAACTTTTCTTCTTCTTTTTGCCGCATCAACCATCTTTAAACTCTTTTTTTTGTTGCTAAATTTATAAAAAATGAACTATTAGTAATTAAAATAACAAATCGATGCAGTAAATCATGATATAC